>PISX010010089.1:0-72115 GCA_004024625.1 Mellivora capensis
TGCAGCTAATCCACAGTAGCTAATATATTTTCAGTCCGGTACAACTAAGTTTCTCAAGTGTGATAACCATAACCATACTCACTCTGCTCTTCTCTGTAATGGCATTTTGCTTTGTCTCATTTTTCTTAGTACTTATTTCAAAGATAAAGTTTGGAAAAAACTTTAAGTGGACATTCGTATCCCTGCTTTTCCTTGAAAGCCATAGGATTCCTTATTTTTTCAGAAGAAGAAAATCATGGACAAGGATTCTTTAACCAAATTTGGACATATAATCAGTATATATTGTAGACTCATTGTTTGTTTTCCAGGAATGCCATGACACAGGAGACTATCTTGTCAGAATTCTGTAAGTCCAGAAATTTCCATTTCTGCCTCTTTTCAATATTTTTCCTCCCTTAGTATAGTATAGCCTGTAGAGGCATGGAAAACTGTTTCTTCCACCAATTTCACCTGTCATTTGCCATCTCTGTGTCTGAGTGTGTGTGTGTTTAGAATGGAGTGGAATTACTAAAGACAGAAATGGTACAGTTGAGGCCACCTTATCCTAATCTTCACAAATCTTCACTTATTTCTGTAGACCAAAAACAACCTGTAGGTTTTTGCATACTTAATTTTTTAAGGTAAATGTTTCTTGCTGAATTTTCATAAATATTCAGTTCATAAAAAATAATTTTCTATTTCCAAAATGAGTGCAAGGGTAGACAACAAAATAACCCACCACCAAATCTAAAATGGGGTCAAAGCTGATAGCTTAATATATAACAGAGCAGAGTTGATGTTTTCTGGGTCAGGAAAACAAAAAAACAGAGTGCAGAGAGAATTCATCTACAATTTAAAAATACTTCACTACAAATGTGCCTTCAAATCTGTGCCAATTGTTCTTGGATCATGAGTCATTCTGTAATTTTTCTAAAGGAAGGAATAAAGCTTGCTTGTTCAAAAGAACTATCAGCCAACTCAATTAAATAGGGGAAATGTGAACAGGAGAAATGGTTAAATATTTTGATTTGTGATGGGGATTTTTGTGTCATTATTTTGTACCTATGTTTATTGCACTGTTTCAGGCTCCCCAGCTGCCAAACAAATGTAGCATGCCTCCCAGAGGACATCTGAAAGACTGAGCAGTGAATGGAGTACTGGGCTGGAATAAGGATGTCTGGACTCAGTTTTTCCTGATATCCCAGGGGTCTTAATGTCTGTGACTCCCAAGTGCTTAGTGTCTAAATGAAATTAATAACCTGGAGATACAGGGAGAGTATGTGGACATTCTTTGAGACCTATGGTGGAAGATATAAAAACAAAGTCAGAATTATAGCCCTATCATGTGAAGTTTTCAGAATGTTACTAAAGCAGAGAGAAGTCATGAACTTCAAAAGTATTTACCCATAATTTATGACATAATTTCAAGAGTGCTACCATTGTTGGAAATGGAGGATTCTAGGTAGAGGTTAACTTCCACTTTTCAAGGTCACTTCCCAACTGGAATCTGAACCAAAGCAGACTAGAAAGATTTTGATGCCTATGAGATAAATAATATGCAAATGGAATTCAATAAAAGACTCTGCACTAGGCTCTGTGAAAGGCATAGAGCTGATGGATATTGATATCAATACTAAACTGATAGGTACCCTTAATCTTTGAGGTTTTCTATTTTGATGAAATGATGTACTTTGGCTGGGTAGAGTGTATTGAGTGTACATGTAACAAAAACAAAGAAAAAGCATTATAGTTCATGTAGAATAATGGCAATTACACTCTTAACATAGTGCTGTAAATGTACCAATTGAACTTCAAATCCTTCATATTTTACTGTCTTCCTTGGTTTTCCTAACACATGATAGAGGTATTAATTTTATCCCTCTTTACAGATGGAGAATCCACGATATAGCAAAGTTGAATAATTGACACAATGTCACACTGCCAGCAAGTGCTAGAGTAGCATTTGAATATTGTCACCTGTTTTCCTGTCCCCCAAGATGGCACACAGCTTCAGATGTCCCCCCTTCCACACACGTGATCCAGTCATCAGGCTACAGAAGAATGGACAGACAGAACACCAAACCCTGCTCACAGACGAGATAGAGCTCAGAAAGGAAATGAGAGGTCTCTAACAACGCCTCTCCCACAGGACATGACAGCAAACACAGGCCTGAACAGAGCCATGAAGCTGGAGCAAAATGAAGAGAAGTGGCATGAAATTATGCAGAGATGTGACCAGAAATGAAATAGAAATAAGGAGAGGTAGAGAGGAAAGAATGGAGAAAGCTGAGCAGTTAGGATTAGTTTTAGCTGCAATCAAAACAAATGGCAAGGTAATAGTGGCTTAAAAAAGAGTTTTTTATTTGAATTTCATTTAACATACTGTGTAATATTAGTTTCAGGTAGACAGTGTAGTGACTCAGCACTTCCATAGATCAGTTGGTGCTCATCACAAGCACGCTCCTTCATCCCTATCCCCTATTTCACCAATTCCCCCCACCTTCTCCCTTCTGGTAACCATCAGTCTGTTCTCTATAGTTAAGAGTCTGTGTCTTGGTTTGCCTACCCCTCCCCCCGATGATCATTAGTTTTGTTGCTTAAATTCCACATACAAGTGAAATCATATGGTATTTGCCTTTCTCTGACTTATATCACTTAGTATAATATTCTCTTGTAAGGACATGGATGGAGCTAGAGAGTATTATGCTAAGTGAAACAAGATTTTTAATAATTCATTTGTCACGTTGAAAGTCTGTACGTAGATGTTCAGATTTTTTAGAGCCGTGAACGTTATAATCAGAGATCAAGGCTCCAGCATGTGGTTACAGCTCCAAAATGACCATTTAATTTTCAGCCTTGTATCTACATTTTACTCAGGAAAAAGGACGGAAGGAAAAAACAAGGCATATTTCACCTCTCATAGGTCACTTTACATAATTTAGAGGCATTACTAATTATGTTAAGGTGGCCAGAACATAACCTCATAACCATACCTATTTCCAGGGGAGGCTGGAAAAATTCCTTTAGTCCAAGCTCCCATGTGCTTAAAATTAGACTTATATTATTTAGGAAGAAGAGAATCAATATTGGGAAGTGGTAGATGGTAATTCCTGCGTGGGAAGAAAGGATGAAAACATAGTCAATAGAATCCATCCAGGAAAAGAACACAATTTAAAATAAATACACCCGAGACATGCAAATAATACTTTGCAAGTACTCTATGCTGTTGAGCAGGTGAGTAAAAATTCCAATTTGCCAATGAAACACTCACTTAAGAATGAGATTACAAAGGAAATTGCAAAGGTAAGAAAGCCAGTTGACAAGGCAAACTAATAAGCTGAAAACAAAACAGGATAGATAGATCTGAAATAGTATTAATAGCATAGTTAAATAGTATAAATATCATAAATAGTATTAATAGCATAGATGAAAGAGTTCAGGGATAATAGCAGAGAATATAACAGATGTGGAAGACAGCCAGTAAAAATCTAACATGAGAATAGCTGTGTCTCTGGAGTAGAAATCCAATGGATAGAATAAAAGTAGACTTGAAAAATACAATCTTTAATTTCCCTAAAATAAAACAAGTTGAGCATTCAGTATTGAAAGTATGTAGTCTAATACAAGAAAAGTGGCACAAAATAATATTAATGTATACCTTTGTTATCATGAATGAATCTTTCAGTCATCTAGGTGGATAGAAGCATTAAAAGTAAAATGCAAGGAGGGACTAAGCTGTCTTCAGGTGACTCCACCACAACATTCAGTGGTGGAATATAACAGAGAAGCATCTATTTATTAAATGAAGAAGTGATCCAAAACCATATACTCACCAAAGATACAACTCAAAGGCAACATCAACAGAGAAAACTTAAACATAAAAGGATCCAGGGAATAGACCATCCATGTTTCCTTCTTGAAAAAAGGAAATCCAACCCATTAAACATGAATAGAAATTTAAAAGTCCCAGACTGGTAAGCTGGCTAACTGATAGTCAGCATTGAATCTAATTAAACATTGAGTTACAACTAAAGACCCTTCAGAACTATAATTATAGAATAGAATGTAAATGTTAAACACTCTGATAATATAAAATCAATAATATGATTCATAAAACTTGGGAGATAAAACTACTAAAAAAAGTGATACAATTATTAGAGGAAGGACTATATTGAGATCTCAATTTGAAACATCAAAAACATTTTTTATGGCAGTATAGTTAACCATTCATGTTAAGTTAGTTTCAGGTGTACAATACAATTCAACTATTGTATATGTTACTCCTTGCTCATCAGGACAAGTGAACTCTTACTCTTCTTCACTCATTTCACCCATCTCCCCATTCATCTCCCTTCTGGCAATCAGTGGTTCTCTGTATTTAAGAGTCTGTTTTTGTCTCTTTTTTCTTTGTTTGTTTACTTTATTAAATTCTACTTAAGAGTGAAATCATATGGTATTTGTCTTGGTCTTATTTCACTTGCTATATTGTTGCAAATGGAAAAATTGCTTTTTTATGGCTAATATTCTGGGATGTGTCTATGTGTGTGTATACTACTTCCCATTCATTCATCTATGGTTCATCTATGGATGGATGGACATGTGTTGCTTCCATATTTTGGCTATGGTAAATAATGCTGCAATAAACATAGGGCTATGTATATCTTTCAAAGTTAGTGTTTTTATTTTATTTGTATAAATACCCAGTAGGGGAATTACCAGATCACATGATATTTCTTTTTTTTAATTTTTTGAAGAAGCTCCATACTGTTTTCCACAGTGGCTGCACCACTTTACGTTCTTACCAACCGTGTGTAACTGCTCCCTTTTCTCCACATTCTTGCCAACACCTGTTACGACTTTTTTTTTATTTTGATGGGTTCCAGGTGGTATCTCATTGTGGTTTTGATTTACATTCCCTATTGATTAGCATCTTTTCAGATGATTGAGCATCTTTTCATGTGTCTGCTGGCTGTGTGTCTTTGCAAAAATGTGTATTCATGTCCTTTGCCCATTTTTTGATTGGATTATTTGGGGTTTTCTGGTGTTGTATAAGATTCTTTTTAATATATTTTGGATATTGACCCCTTCTCAGATACATTTGTAAATGTCTTTTCCTATCAGTATCTTGTCTAAAAGATTTCATCTTTGTAATGATTCTTCTTAAATCTTTTATGGCACTTTGAAAAATATTAGCTATCGTGAGAAACATCTATCCCATGTTGAACAGTTTATTCATCTTCATTTCATTTTCCCATTATTAAAGTAAATAAAACTTAATTTCCATCAGAAATAACATTCTAGGGGCGCCTGGGTGGCTCAGTGGGTTAAAGCCTCTGCCTTCGGCTCAGGTCATGGTCTCAGGGTCCTGGGATCGAGCCCCACATCAGGCTCTCTGCTCAGCGGGGAGCCTGCTTCCTCCTCTGTCTCTCTGCCTGCCTCTCTGCCTGCTAGTGATCTGTCTGTCAAATAATAAATAAAACCTTAAAAAAAATAACATTCTAGTCATCCTAAATACATATATCTTTATTTCCAAGGCCAGTTGCCCTGAAAGCTAATTATTTAATAATTTTTTATGGGTGGTAGGAATTGGGGATTCTCTTTGGTAAATGAAAACGTTATTTAAATTTTTATCTGTATAAATCATTTAAATAGTACAATAAATCTTTTTTTTTTTTAAGTAACATGGTCAGTGAAGGTCTCCCTGATGAAATATCATTTAAGAAAGTATGTGAAAGGGGGTGCCTGGGTGGCTCAGTAGGTTAAAGCCTCTGCTTTTGGCTTGGGTCATGATCCCAGGGTCCTGAGATCGAGCCCCACATAGGACTCTCTGCTCAGCGGGGAGCCTGCTTCCTCCTCTCTCTCTCTCTCTCTCTGCCTGCCTCTCTGCCTACTTGTGATCTCTGTCAAATAAATAAATAAATAAATAATCTTTGGAAAAAAAAGTGCCTGAAAGAAGTGGGAAAGCAAGAGTAAAGATGCTAAGGGATAAATATACTGGACATATTTGAGGGACTTCAAGAAAGATGGTTTGATACAGCAGAAGAATTGACAAGGTACAGAGCAGTATAAATTGAGATTATGTGGTTTCTTACAAATCCTTGCAAGGCCTTTGGCTTTTATTGAGTGAGATGGGAATCAAATGGAGATATTTTTTAATTTAAATACAATTTAATTAACATATGGTGTATTATTAGTCACCTGGAGATGTTTTTCCACAGGAATTGTGTCATTTGGCTTACATTTTAAAGGGTTTCCTAGATTTTTTTTAGAGGAGATAATGTAGTGCAACAGAACTGCTAGGAATGGGACAAGAGAAGGGGTCACTGTAACAATTCAGATGAGAAATATTGTAGCTTGAACCATGGTGGGTACGGCTGGAGTAGAAGATAAATGGTTAGAATCTGGACATTTTCTAAAGAGAGATCTAATGTTAAGTGCCAATGAATCGGATCTTAAATGTGAGAGAAAATGGATAATAACAGCAAGAATTTTGGCTGAAATAACTGGAAGAATGAGACTGCCCTTTACTGAGATAGGGAAGCCTGGAAAAGGAACAAGTTTGAGGGCTGAACATAATAAATTTGGCTTTAGGACTTCCAAGTTAGAAATTTTTCTTAGATAGCTAAGTGGAGAGGTTGAATAGCTAATTAGATCTGGGAGGATGTAATTCATGGAAGAGTTCTGGATTAACGCCATAATATTGAAAATCACCAGCCTAGAAATGCTATTTAGAGCCTTGGGATAGATTGAAGCATGAAGGGAGTGTCAGCAAAGAAGAGTTTCATGGAGCAGCCCAGGTGTGGTCCAGGGAGTACAACATTATCGAAACAGACTAAGGTGGAACCCCACGTCAGGTGTTGGGAGGACCTAGAGAGTTGTTTCCTGGACTTCCAATGATGAAAGAATTTTAGGAGGGAGGAGTAAGCCACTGTGTCAAATGATGCAAAGAGGTTCAGGGAGATGAAGACTGAGAATTGGACATTGACTATGACAACTTGGAGATGATGGGTGACTAACGGAAGCTGCTTTTGACAGAATGTGGGAAATCCTGATTGGAGAGGACATACAAGAAAATCAAAGGAAAGGAATTCAGTTCTGAATAGTTAATGAGGTATTTGGTTATTCCCCTCCTTTTTCTCACTTGCATTTTGAATTCTCAGATGATTTATCTTTTCTATTTCTTTTTAATTTTACCTGTTGGCTTGAAATATTAGTCAACTTGATGGCCCACATTTCTGTTGAGAATTTTATCTATCTTGTCACATGTTTTGTTTCCAAAACTGTGTCAACATCACTGTTGATTATTCTTCCTTTTATTTAAATCACCCTATTCTTACTTCACTCTTTTGATATCTTCTATAAGATGTCTTGTCTTGCATTCCCTGGTGTAAATTGCTTCTTTTTTCCTTTCTGTGTTTCAATTGCTTTTTTTCATGTGAAAAGTCCATTGCTGTTCACCCCAATTTAAGAGTAAGGCCCTAAAGAGTTGGTTACAGTGTACCTGCCTGTGAATTCCATCACCTGAGGACTTGGCTGGAGGATGATCTGGCTGCATAATTTGGCTTACGTGTTTTGTATATCTTTGTCTTTTCTTTAGGGCTAGTTAGATTTCTCACACACAAAAATATATTTTACGTTCCTCCTTGAAGTTTTTAAAAATACTGTTCGCAGAATTCTGGAGAAACCAAATTTGGAAAGCAAGATGAGGATTTCATTTAGCATGTAAATTTACTTTAACTTAATTTGCCTATTTTTACAGTGGCACAGAAAACCACAGTTGTGCCTAGTGTCCTCCTGTCCAAGAATTCTCTATTATTCTTTAAAAATAATTCTTAAGGGGCACCTAGGTGGCTCAGCCGGTTAAGTGTCTGTCTTCAGCTCAAATCAAGATCCCAGGGTCCTGGGATGGAATCCTACATCAGGCTCCCTCTCCCTCTGCCTGCTGCTCTCCCTGCTTGCACACACACTGTCTCTCTGCCTCTGTCAAATAAATAAAATCTTAACAAAATATTGAGGTTAAATTCACATGAGATAAAATTAACCATTTTAGAGTTGACAGTTATTGGCATTTAGTACATCTACAGTGTGGTATGATTGCCACCTCTATGAAGTTACAAAATATTTACATCAGTGCAATAAGAAAGTTCCAAACTCATGAAGCAGTTACTCCCCATTTCCCTTTCGTTCCAGCCTGTGGTAACCATCAATCTACTTTATGTCTCTATGGATTTAACTATTACAGATATTTTCTAGAAATAAAATCATCAAGTAAGTGACCTATTGTGTCTGGCTTATTTCACTTCCTGTAATGTTTTCAAAATTCATCCACATTGTACCATTATCAGCATTTCATCCTTTTTTATGGGTGAGTAATATTTAGTACATTCATATATATCTCTCCCCACAATTTGCTTACCCATGTGTCAACTGATGGGCTTGCTTTCACCTTTTACCTTTTTGAGTAGCACCACATTAAAAATTCACATACATGTGTTTGTTTTAAAATAGTTTGGGTATATACCTAAAAATATATTTAGGAATGAATATATGTTGCAGAAGGGAAAAGTTGGTCGTATGGCAACTCTTTAACCTTGTGAGCAAAATTTTTCCATAGTGACTGAATCATCTTACATTACTCCTAGCAACATACAAAGTTTCCGATTTTCAACATCCTTGCCAACACCTGAATTCTTTTTTTCTGACCCCCCCTCCTTCCCACCCTCTAGCCTTCCTAGTAGGTGCTGCAAAGTGCTATCTGTTGTGCTTTTAATTTGCATTTTTTAATGACTAATAATACTCAGCATTTTTTATTTTCTCATTGGCCATTTGTATATTTTCGTTGAAGAAATGTTTAAGTCTTTTTTCCATTTTTTAATTAGGTGGTTTATATTTTGTTGCTGAATTTATCTATTTATTCATTTATTATTTCTAAAGATTTCATCCACTGATAAGAGAAAGAACGAGGAGGGGCAGAGGCAGAGAAGGAGAAGCAGACTCCCCACTGAGCAGGGAGCTTCATGCGGGCTCAGTACAGGGGGCTTGACTGATCAAGAATTAAGACCTTGAGATCACAACCAGAACCAAAGGCAGATGCTTAGCCAACTGGGCCACCCAGGCATCCTTGTTGCTAAATTTAAAGAGTGTATTATATATACTGGATACTAAACCCTTATCAGATATATGGTTTGCAGATATTTTCACCTAATTTGTGGGTTGTCTTTTCCCTTTCTTCATAAAGTGCCTTGCACAAAATTTTTTAATTTCAACAAAGTCCAATTTATGTATTTCTTTTTTGCTCAAGCATTGAGATCAACCTAAGAATCCATTGCCAAATCCAGGGTCGTTAATATTTCATCCTATGTTTTCTCCTAAGAGTTTTATGTCTTTAGGTCTTCTTTTTGGGTTGTTGTCTATTTTGAGTTTATTTTTGTGTGTGGTATTGAGGCATAAATCCAGTTCGTATTATCATTTTGATAGCATATTCCTCTGGTCTTAGGCTGAAGTTGAGGTCATGTTACTCTGCTGTGTGGACTCTTGGAAGAGATTTGGGTGTCAATCTTAGACTGACCGATCCACTTGTTTTCAGGCCCACCTTTGTTCCTACTTGAAGAAGTACTTGAAGTGAAATTTCTCTGGCCTTTAGCACAATTTATGCTGCCTCTTAATTTTCCTCATTGCTTCCGGGTCTTGGTTCCTTGTATTTACTAAGTCAGTTGCCATTTGTCTTTTGGCTGTACCATTGCAAAAAGATTTTGCTACCATCTTTTCTATTACTTTTTTTTTGTTTGTTTTGTGCCTTAATTCTTTAACTCTTCTTAAAATGGACTGCTTAGAAAGAGAAGAGATAATGAGTTACTCAATCTGCCATCCTTTGCTTAAAGACTCCCTATTTGTGACTCCTAGTCTAATGTGCCTTTTAACCTTCAGTGGGTAGAATTTCCCTAGATATGTGAAGAAAATAAGGGGAAAATAAATTTAATTCTTGTGTGAAACTTTCAAAGATAAAACACATTACCTATCCTTTTAGAATTAGCATTATCTGTATCAGCTGGAAACAGTGAGCCTCAAAAGTACATGAGCATCAGGGGGTAGAGTTGCAATTTTCCCCTTTACTGAAAAACTTCATGCAATTTTCTTTTCGTATTAATTTGAACAATTTATTGCACTTTGTTTACTCGAGAGGGACCCTTCTAATAGATGTGGCATAGAACTTCCCGTTATAACTAAGTAAAAAAAACAAAAAACAAAACCAAAATGAAAAACTAAACAAAACGGTGAAACCCCCCCCAGAAGTCAAATAAGAGGACTTTCTCTTCTGAACTTCTATAATTTTTCTTGAAAGAGGGAGAGAGTACTTCTATTATTTGGAAACCCCATTAGAATCTGGAAACAATTTTACCAAAAAAAAGGTCACTATATAGGGAGTTATACTTAAATAGTAGTATCAGATCTTGCATCAAATAAAAATTGATAGAAATTAGTGGTGTTTTCACTTTTACAAAGAAATGTATATATACACATAAACACACACACACACACACACACACACACACACACACACACACATAATTTTCCTAAAAGACAGGAAAAGTAAATAGAAGGAATACTTAAATATGTAAACATGAAATAAGACCTTATTCATGGGTGATCTTTGCTATTTTTCTGCATCCTTCCAAATGTTCTACAATTTATATATATATATATATATATATATATATATATATATATATGTTAAGTCAAGTCAAAGCTTAAAAATTCACAACTTGCCATAAAAAATATATTACTGACTGTTAACAGGTTCATAATAATTTTTGCTATGATGAAACAAATTGGCAATAGTTCAACTAAAATGTATTGAGTATATATTATGTATAAGGCACTGTTGTATGAACTGTGGCAGATACCAAGATAAATAAGACATGATTCTTCCCCTCAAGAAAATAGTTCACCACTGAATTTAATACATATAGTAATCAAGATAATAGAAGAGAGGTTCCAGTTTTGAAAATTGCCAGTGCATGAGAATCACCTGAGGAAATTATTAAAGATGCCAATTTCTTTACCCTTCCTTAACAGACTAGGAATTTACATTTTAGTAAGCACCTCAAGGTGCTTCTAGTAGATGATCCTTCAAAGAACACTGAAGGTGTTCTTCTCAACCTCAAGTTGCTTCTAGTAGATGATCCTTCAGAGAACACTGAAATAAATGATAATGAAATGAGCTCTGATTTTAAAGATACATATGTTTGATATGTCTCTGTTTCTCCCCTAGTATGGCCATTTTTATCAGTTCTAAACAAGTCCTATTGGAGAGGGAAGAAATGCTTAATCTAATGAAGGATGGGAAGAAATGCTTAATTTAATGAAGCAGGGGAAGCAGCAGAAAATCTTCATGCAGAAAGGGAATTTAGATTAGGTCTTGAATGTTGAACAAAATTTTGGTAAACTAAAAAAATTTGAACTAAATTTTGATAAAAAAGAAATACATTCTAGTCAACAAACACAACACAAAACAGAACAAAAATACATGATGAGAAAACTAGGTGTGGTTGGGAAGCCAGCAGCTATGAACCTGACTGGAGCAGAGTAAGCTTTGATTGTCATAGAAGACAAATGTGAAGACATACCTAGTGGGCAGATCATAAAGCATCTTGAAAATCTACCTAATGAGCTTTAAAGTACTATTAAATAGTTGTAAATTTAATGTAATTTGAGCAGAGGAGTAATTAGGGCAGATAGGGTTTTAACACGATGATTTGCTGCTCACATAGAAGGTGTGTGTTCAAAGAGCAAGAGAGTAGAGGAAGGGAGACCAGTTCACAGGCTATGGCAGTAATTCAAATAAGCAGTTAGTAGTGTCTGAACTCAGGCAATGGAGAAGAAATGAGGGAAAAAATCAAGTAGAGATATAAGAGGGGCATGTCTGAAAGGGATAGCTAGAACTCAGACAGGATGCCTGGGTGGCTCAGTTGGTTAAGCTTCTGCCTTCAGCTCTGGTCATGATCCTGGGGTCTAGAGATTGAGTCCCGCCTGAGACTCCCTGCTCAGTAGAGAGCCTGCTGCTCCCCCTGCTTATGCTCTTTCTTTCTCTGTGTCAAATAAATGAATAAAATCTTAAAAAAAAAGAAAAAAAAGAACTCAGACAGATGAGAGAGGGAAATTGAAGAATATAGGGTTTAAGTTGACCAGTAGGTTTTGAGATTGGGTGAATGGAACAGTTACGATATCATTTAGAAAACAGAGAATAGGGGCACCTGGGTGGCTCAGTGGGTTAAGCCTCTGCCTTTGGCTGGGGTCATGATCTCAGGGTCCTGGCAGAGAGCCCAAATTGGGCTCTCTGCTCAGCAGGGAGCCTGCTTCCCTCTCTCTCTTTCTGCCTGCCTCTCTGCCTACTTGTGATCTCTCTCTCTGTCAAATAAATAAAATCTTAAAAAAAATAAACAGAATAAAGACAAATAGTTTAAGAAAAAAAAAATGAAGTCTTCAGTTTGGGGCATGTAACTGGAAGTCCTAGCAGAACATTCTGTTTACAATATCCAAAAGGAATTTGGCAGCTTAGGGGTGAGGTCACAGCTAAAAAATTGGAGGAGAGAAAGAATCGAAGGTTATTCTCACAATGGCATGAATTTGAAGATTGAGGACTAGATGTGGGGCACCTGGGTGGCGCAGTGCTAGATTTGGCTCAGGTAATGTTGTCAGGGTCATGAGGTTGAGCCCCACCTTGGGCTCTGGAGTCAGCATGGAGTCTGCTTGAGATTGTCTCTCCTTCAACCTCTGCCTTTTCTGCTTGTGAGTGTTCTCTCTCTCTCTTTCTCTGAAATAAGTAAATAAATCTTTAAAATAAATAAACAAATAAATGAAGATACAAGAGTTGATGTATCCTCATAATGCCAAAGAGTTCACAGTGCTGTGTGCCAGGCATTGTTCTAAGTATTTGTTATACCTCAAAGCATTTATGTTCATAATAACCTGGACAGGAAGGCACTGTTATTGTCATCCTTTCATAAAGTGTGACCCAGAGCGAGTCAGTAACTGTCAGAGGTAACACTTGTATATATGTGGTAGACTCAGGATTTGAACCCATGCAGACTGGCTCCAAATGATGTGTTCTTAACCTTGATATTCTGCTGTTCTCAACAGAAAGATGATTGTGGGAGAACCTACATACTAGGCTGGAATCTTCAGGAGTTCTCATTGAATGTATGAGTGCGAAACTCACATACCCCAATGTCAGACTGGGATGGAGGGGAGGACGGGACCACCAGGTCGTTAAGATAAACGATGAGGGAGGAAAAGGGAAACAAAACTGCTGGTTGGTAGACAAATACTATACAAAGACAAGGAAGATGGGCTTAAATTTGTTTTTCTTAGAAGGGAAAGCTCTATGGGGATTCAAAAAAAATCTTATGATAAATAGGATATGACTTTGAGTGGGGTTTTACCTTTAATTTTCCCCCTACTTTTTAACCTAGACACAGTAAAATTTATTTTTAGTGCTTAATAAAAAGCAAGTCGGAAATAGAAAGATTGCCAATTAAATCCAGGAGAAAAACCAGTGCTCTGGCTGGATGTGCTCGATGTGGCCATCTGTATTTGGCTCTTATTCTGTCACCTGGTCTTTCCCCAATGCCTCGCATTATTCTCCATGTCTCTGTCTATGCAAAATCTGCCATGTTTTTATTTTCAGTTTTTTTCATTGTGCACTCCACCATGATATCTCTTTAATGCCTTCACCTGGTTCATATGTGAAAGGCGAATCTTAACCCAAACTTAACAAGAAATAGGCAAACTATTTCAAAACCTCATGAGGCTAACCTTCAAAACAATCCATATTCTATATATGTAGACAACTTCAGTCTTCAGTGCCGGCTGTCTTTTTTGGTGGTTTTTGGCATTTATACTGACGCCACATGTCCATTGTGAGCCGTGTGTGCTATGAATTGGATCCCTTGTCTGAAGTGTTTTCATTGTAACATAATCACACAGTCCACTCTACCCCTTTGAGCTCAAACCAGCTACTGGCTCTGGAGACAATTGGGAATCCCAAGTGTGGAGTACATGAGAAACTTGAGGTTTAAACTATCCATCAGAGCAGTCTAACACAAGTCTTGCCAAGGGTCCTGTATTAATCTAAGCACTTGAGTTTTCAGGTAGGATTGGGGTTCTTGCAGGTTGCCTGTGAAAAGTGGGAGTTAGCTAAGAGCTTCTACCTCCTCATAGATCTAAGTGAATTCATTTGCATACCATTTCTACAGTTGACTGTAGACCAAAGTTATTCCGATGGTAGTTTAAAGATCCCTACTTATTTTCCTTGGGTTACGTGCATTTCCAGCTTTCACATCTTTGTATCCTATCTTGGTTCCACCCTGTCTCCACCCAAATTTGTATTTCAGCCTTTACTAAATTTGATTAAAAAATCTATCCACATGAATACTTCATGGAAATGTTCTGGCTGAAGATATATAGAAGCAGTGGTAGGAAGGATTTTTAATTCAGTCCTATAATCTGTTCTTCTTCCTTACCTGCTTTCTTCTGTCAACTTATCTCTCTCTCTCTCTCTCTCTCGCACGCATGCGCGTACATCTCTGGTAAAGCTGTATTTATTCTTTTCTGTAAAATCTTGGCCATTACTGATGCCTTGAGTTCCTGAGCTTTTTGCCCTAAGAATAGTTGTTGCTCCTGGCCTTTCAAGTAAATGCAGTATTCTTCCTCAGAGGCACTTTTATGAATAAAATTTTCTTCATCTCATCACACTCATAAGACCTGTTCATAAGTTTTCATAATATGCACACATAACTCTGAAGTGTTCTTTAAGTTGCCCTCCAAATGAGTTCCCTTTGATTTGTCTACCTCGGCTGAATAATGAGTTGCTCTAGATCTTTGCCAGGTTAGTCTGTGGATGAATGGCATCACCATTCTGCTTGTGCAGTTTGGGAATTCCGTGTCCTCAAACCCTCGTGTGGTCACTTATCCCTGAGTACCCTCTCTGAAACAGTTTACTCCTTTCTTTGATTACATGTTCTGACACTTGGCACTTATATCACCTTGTGGACCTGGGATTTCCAGACTTTTCCTTTCTTATTTTTGTTCATCTTAACTTTCCCTGAGTCCAAGTTATAACACCAGGGGAATGTTCAGTAAATATTTATAATCAATGATGAAATCACACCTACTCTTTCTGCTTCAGAAAACCCATGGACAGGTCACTGCCAAGTGTTTCTCCTAGGTTATTCTACTGTTATGCCAAGATGTCATTCTGGAGTATGTTTTAATGTCATGGTCCAGAACATAAGTTACAACTAGGCTTTGATGACACAAAATAAAATTTAGGAACAAAATCCAAAGGAAATGAGAACTAGCTGGAACCTAGATAATGGTTTTTTTGTTTCTTTTTGTTGTTGTTGTTGTTTTGTTTTTGAACCAAGTTTCTTGTCTTCTTGACTTAACTATAGTAATGAAGAAAGTTGTGAGTACCTAGTTCTATGAACATAATTATTTTAAACTGGTTTGATGCCTCTTCTCAAGAGTATCATACTGTCACCAAATAATTCCATTTATTTACCCTGGGGAAATTTTTGCACATGTGCTTCAGGAAACATGTACAATAATGTTCATAACAGGAGAAGGTAGAAAAATGGCAGTGCCCTTAAGACAAACTGTTAAGGGGTGGCAAAGGACTAGCAGTGCATCAAGGGGCTCTGGGCCAGTAGTCTGAATTCTTGTAGCCTGGCCCTTGAGGCCACACTCTGGAGCAATAGATCTTCGTGGAGCCTGTTGGGCATGTTGTGCCTGCAGTGGCCACAATTGGCCTCAGATAAAGCAGCTCTATGCAGCAGATGGAGATAGAATATGTGTTCAGGCCTTGAGCTTTGTGCTTTGGATGAAGCCCAGTGACTGGCAAAGAGAGCTGACTTGGAGCTCGCATTATAGAGAAGGTGATGAAAAGAATGACCACCACACCAGAAAAGAACCTTGTTGTGTTGGTCAAAGAGAAGCTTGGGGACCGGCATGTTTGGTCCTCCCACAGGCAGAATGGCAGCCCAAGAAGACCATCTGAGGAACAGCTGAGCAAACCATGGCTGCACTCTGAGGAAATGACATGGAAGCCAAGTTCCTGGGAATTGCACCCTGTGGCCACAAGTTCAAGTTCCCTCAGGCAATGGGGACAGTGGACCCGTAGGGCCAAAATATTCTTCAAAGCATTGCTATCAACTTTTCCCAGGTGGGAAAGAAGGACCATCCTTCTGGGTCTGTAAGGAGGATCTGGGTGACTATTTGAAACCAAAATACCAGGCCTAGGTTGGGAGATTTCTCTTAGACCTCTGATGTACTATGCTGCCTATGGGATAATACTCAGCTCTGTGACTGGGGCCTCATGGACATTGTGTGGTTGCTCCATCTTTGCAGGGAATAGCATGCAGCAAACTAAATTCAGAAAAATAAATGAATTATCATGAAAGAAAAAAAAGAATATTCATAGAATTAGAGGTAATGACAAAGAACTGATAATAGCTCACATGTTCCCCTGCTGAAGAATCAGTAAATAAATTGTATATTTATATAGTGGAATATTATACAGGTGAAAAGTCAATGGACAGGAACATTTATCTATATGGGTGAAACTAGAAGCAATTTAAGTAAAGAACCGAGTTTTAGAAGACTATGTAAAATATGGCATTGTTTTTATAATACTCTAAAATAAGTAAAATAGTGTTTAGGTTAGAGGGCCTAGTGGGCTTAGTTGGTTAAACTTCTGCCTTTGACTGGGGTCATGGTCCCAGGGTCCTGGGATCGAGCCCCACATAAAGCTCCCTGCTCAGCGTGGGGCCTCTTCCTCCGTCTCACTCTGTTGCTCCCCTGCTTGTGCTCTCTCTCTCTGGCTCTCTCTCCCCAAAATAAATAAATAAAACCTTTAAAAAAATAGTCTTTAGGCAGTTTTTTTTTCCTAGTTACTTAACCAGGAAGAATGAGATTTCCTGCAATTATGAAGAAGAGATGGAATTAAAATAAGCCTTTTAACTTATAAGAGTTGGTCATAGTGAAATGTCAGAAATTGGCAAATATTAAATTAGACTGTAATGGTGGGTATTCACCAGCATTAAAAGTAAATTGATATAGGCTATAGGAAAGCATAAGAGTTTATAGCATTTATTTTTAAAAGCATAATTTATGATTAGTAATTCTAATTTTTTTAAAAGATTTTATTTATTTATTTGACAGAGATCACAAGTAGGCAGAGCAGCAGGCAGAGAGACGGGGAAGCAGGCTCCCTGCTGAGCAGAGCCCGATTCGGGGCTGGATCCCAGGATCCTGGGATCACGACCTGAGCCAAAAGCAGAGGCTTAATCCACTACGCCACCCAGGTGCCCCAGTAATTCTAATTTTTAAAAATGAAAATAATTCCAAGGTTCTTTATTACTTATTACTGATTATGTGAAAGATGAGAAAGAGTATTATTGGCAATTATAAATAGCACAAGAGTTATGGTAGCATTTCCAGATGTTAAAATAGTATATATTTTAAAACTTCTAAAAAATATTCAAAGCATGAAAACATGTTGCCAATATAATTGGAAACTGACACTGTAAGAAGTTGAACTATAATCTTCAGTTTATGAATTATTATTATTTTGAATGATTATTTTCTACCCTTTCCTGCTATGAATATTCTTGTACATGTTTTTTTTTCTTGTGCATGTTTCTTGATGCACATGTGCAGAAATTTCCCCAGGGTAAATAAATGGACTTATGTTGTTTATGTCAACTACATAAATATACATGAATGTATTCATGACACGTTTTCTTGTAGGCATTGCTATTATTGCTCATTTTCATCTAATTTATATTTTCCAATTTATCTAAAGTGGACATTTAAAAAATCTTAAATAATAAGAAAGCAATAAACTCTTAAAAATGATGTATTGCAGGCCTTAGAAAATTTTCCTTTCAACTCGTCCAGCTAAGCTTTCAGTGTGGCAGAAAGAGCACAGGCTAAGCATCAGGAGATCTAATTTTGCCACTAACTAACAAGCTTTGTTAGAAAATCTCTTTGAGCCGATTTCTTTGTCTTTAAAGTGTCCAGCCTATCTCAAAGGGCTTTTGTGAGGATCAGATGGCATAATGTATTTGTAATCTCTTTAAAAGTACAAAGTGCTATACTAATGATGGTGAGACAAAGCACTCTCTTCCCAAAAAGTGATGGGTAACTCCTAGGCAACTTTTCTCCCTGTCCTTGTCAGAAGATCACACATAGTGATTCACCTATCTTGTCTTGAACAAAATGAACTTTAGTCATTCAAATGGGCAATGTGGACAAAGAATCCAGAGACCCAAATAATAAAATTGTTGAGTTCTCCAGAGTCAAGCTAAGTGCTGTCACTGGACTTAGTATTTCAGGATGAAGAAAGGTGGGATAGGCTAATGGTCTGTAACCCAGCTGGAAATGTGACGTGTCCAAGTACAGAGAGCAGCAGGGAAGCACTAGGAACACTTAAAACTTGGGCCATACTTACTTGATGAAGTGGATATCTCAACATTCTTAACTTACTCTAAACAGTTTTATGGCACCTTAAAATAATGGTTTGGTTGGAATATCATGGGCAAAGTAAGAAAAAGGATCGTTCTCATGAAGCTTGAGAAAGCTAAGGAGGTTAAGGATACATCTAATATGAATTTTTAGGTAAATTGGACTTCGACTTACGGATGATGCAAAGATTTAATCTGAAACCTACTAGCTAATAACTCTGAGGTCTCCATTCTGTCGTCTGTCACAGCTGAAAGCCAAGTGATTAATACAAGAATTAGTCATGCTAATTATCATGGAGAATACAGGAATTCTAATTCTGACAACCTGGAAGTCCTACTTCCCAAAGAAGAAAGCACTACAAGTAAAAGATAGAATCATTGTGAATGCTCAATAATGTCATGGTTTCAAATTGACGATTTCCTTAATTATGCATATGTTCATTTCATGAGATTTGTTTTTTGATCATAAAACAAGCACAATGCAAAGTCACACTTGTACCGATGAGTAGGAAGAAGGCGAGTGAAATGATTCCTTAACATGCCTTTAAACCCGTGTTGTGTTGCTCAAAATTTTTGTCATGTTTTCTTTTGATTAAAAGGGGATAAAATGATCTTCCTCCTCTCCATCACGTTCATCACCCAGCTAAATTGGGAGAACAATTGAGATGCCCTATGTGAGAATATGGAATCATTCTGAATAAAAGCAGGAATATACAAGAAGGATATTTTTAGCACGTTACATTCCTGAGAGGGATTTTGAGTATATTGAGTACCTCTGAGTGTTCAAAGACCAGAGATTTTATATATATATATTAATATATAAATATAAATATAAATAAATATATTATATTCAAGTGCATGGTTATTCTGATAGGAAGGAAAACATGAACATCTAGAAAGTTAATATAATCAACATGAGTTGGAACAGTATAAAATGATGTAACTATGAAAACTTGATTTCACTGTAGATTAGTTTCATGAATTATTTTCATTTTTTAAACAATTTGGATATTTTACTAGAATGGGTGACATTTTAGTTCCTGGAAAATTTAAATCAGTAACGTTTTGAGATGAAAAAGAGATGACTGAAAAGAAACTATGAATTGATGATTCAGAAGTAAAATATAGTAAACAGTGTATTATTTCAAATGACAAGAGATTTCTCTATCTACTCTAGTGCAGACAGTTCTAAGCCAACTAAAGGAATCAAGTCAAATAGTTTATGGCAAGTCTAGTCTCTAATCAGACAAAATCCTAAGATGTAAAGAAACACAAAATGTAGTCATTAATAAGAGGGACTTGTGAAATTCTTAAAATCTGTATTGTGACAGAAAAAATTCTATGTCTTAAAGTAGAAGGCCTAAGTCGTGACACTGATTCTGCCTTTTGGTAGTTGGCTGACTGGGTGAATCCACTCTGTAAGCCCCAATTCTCTCACTGTGAAATGGGCAGTAAATAATAATTTGCCTGACAACTTTAAAGAGTTTTTATAGGGGTCAAATACATCAAATGAAATATTGTTTCAAATACAGTAAGCTGAAATGGGTTCTACAAAAGTAAAGCATTAATAACAAAATAGACTTAAAACATATACTTTTTTTTTTTTTTTAAGATTTTATTTATTTATTTGACAGACAGAGATCACAAGTAGGCAGAGAGGGAGGCAGAGAGAGAGGAGGAAACAGGCTCTCTGCTGAGCAGGGATCCTGATGCGGGGCTCGATCCTAGGACCCTGGGATCATGACCTGAGCTGAAGGCAGAGGCTTTAACATACTGAACCACCTACGTGCCCCCCAGAAATATACTTAAAAAAAAAAAAAAGATTTTATTTAGTAGAGTGAGCAAGCATGAGTAGGGGGAGGGGCAGAGGCAGAAGGACTAAGCAGACTTTCTGCTGAGGACGGAGCCCCAAGGCAAGGCAGGGCTCATCAAAGGACCCTGAGATCATGACCTAACCCAAAGTGAAATGCTTAGCTCACTGAGCCACCAGCTCAGCCCAAAATAGACTTTTAAATTACATTTTTTAATATATAAATTACTCATTTGATTAAGGTCTTACCATTTTTTGTAATAAGCTGGCAACCTTTTTAGGGTGTTCTACACCCTAAAGCCCATGTTAGACTTTTTTCTATTTGTTAGCCAATATTCATTGTGGGAACCTAGAGTGTGTATCTCATGTTGCTCATATGGTCTGTTAGGTTCAGAGAAGTTGCTATTTAATAAATTCTAATTTTAATATTCTCCGTGGCTCAGTTACTGGTGTGAAATTCTCTAATCCCTCAACACATTTCATTCTTCTAAAGAGAGTTTGCTCTGTTCCTAAATGATTTTCTCATCTACATTTTATTCTTAATGAAAGATGTAATAATAGAAACACTTTTTACTGTCTAATACATAAATGAGAGAAGTAGAATTTAACTTTTTTTCTCCTGACGTTTTTGTGTCTAGGTTACCAACTGGTGAGCTTCTGTAAGATCATTCTCTGAGGCTGCTCCCTGGTGCCAACCTCTGAGCTTGGCTCTTAGAGTCCTCATGCATTTCTTAGCCAGTTGGAAGTTAGGATGACATATATAAGGGTTCATGTAAATAATTTATTTGGTAGATAAGATATGTGCATGCTATATCCCACACTAAAAAGAAACGTTTATACTTTGCTAAAATGTATCTGAATACAAAATGAGCATGAAATAAATTCACATCCATCCCCACAATCAAAATAAAAAAAGAAATGCTCAAGAAACACAAATTGCTGTGTTTTCATAACTGAAATATGATATACAACACTATTTTCACACAATTTGGATGACCTAGCAAAAATAACTGAAACCTGTGGGCTAGGTTTTTTGTTGATGTTGTTGTTGTTGTTTTCTTGATTTTTACACAAGTTATTATGGGCTCGAATGACTTACAAAAGTGAACATTTTCACATTTCCTGCAAACTGAATTATATGGCTACTCAGGAGTATTTTTCACCTCTATGTTTTTCTTCTGACTTACTGATATTTGTGTTAAAGGTAATAATCGGTTATCTAAAGGGGGAATTCTTTCTCTGTCTGTAGAGCACGTTTTCATTGAGGAAGAGAAGAGAAAATGAAACAAATACCCAAGCAGCTATAATATTGGGATAAAGAGACTAAAGAAAATAGAATGAGTAACATTTCATGCCGGGCTTTCTCGTGCTTGGTTCTCAGTGACTCTCAAACTGCAATAATTTGACGAAAAGTTGTGAACTACTAGAGACTGATAGAACAAAAGAGAAACCATGTTGGAGGAAAATCAAATTTATAGAAAAGCTGGCCAAGTAGCATAGGTAAAGAGAATAAAATAAAGACATGAAAAGAATAGTAATGAAAATGTGATGTCCCAAAGATGCTTCGTTGAGAAAAGTTTGAAAACAAACCTGGTAGATGATTATTCAAAGTCTGTTTTTTTTTTTTTTTTTTTTTGCTTGTTTGTTTAGAGGTAGGTTTTTGAAGTATAAGAAGGAAGAACTTGATTAGAACAAGTTTCATTTTTTGACTTTGTAATACACAAATGCTTTTGGATATGTAACTATAAGGAGGCATATGTTCATAGATGCACAAAGATTTTTTCATTTAGAGAACAAGGAAAATACAAACATTGGCCCTGAATGTCTGAACTGGCAGCATCTGGAGCATACAAAATAGATGTTCCACTAAGTGCTTCTTCTCCAAGGCTCCACTGATTTGAATGAACTAGCCTATTGGACTTTGTCTCCTCTTCTCTCTGGTACATTGATTTCAGCGTGGACATATTGATCCCAGACTTTCTAGGTGGTTCACAAACAGCTCAGGTTAAATTAACTTGAGGACACTGTTTGAAAATGTAGAATTACTCTCACTTTTTCATGCCTGTTATTAAGCATTGTTTCCAGAAGATCAATCTTTTAATTACATTGAGCCTCCTTACTGGTGCACTGACTGGAAAAATAAAGAGAGGGGAAAAAGATGGTTTAGAGCACATTGCCTTCTCTAAAGTGACACCTCTGGGGTATTGAATGTGGTCTGGTCTTCATCAGCATATCGAAGATCGTGGTCCTGTCATTCATCAGTATATCATGATAATGATATAATTTCACACTTGATGAAAATAAATTATAACTATATGCTAATATTTATTGTGTGTTTTATAATAGGAATTGTCCTAAATATGCTAAATACTATATATCGTAAAGTTGGCTCTGTTATTCTTCACTGTTTTAGAAGTGAGGAAAGCAAGGCTCAATGATACTCCATAGTTTGCCTATGGCCTTATAACTATAGTGGTAGAGCTGTGTTAAATTTAGCTCGGTCTTACCCCAAGGTAATGGTATTAATTCAGATTTTTTTTGTGCAAAATTCAAATTTTTCTTAAATAGCTTAATGCACTGCCATAATTTTTATTCTTTGTGTTATGGCATTATTTTGGGGAAGTAGGAAGGGCAGTTGCAGATGGGAAAAACAGGAGCCTAGAGCATTCAAGTTGCTTGGATTAAGTATAGAAGAGAGGAACAGAATTAAATATATATCTTCTCACTGTGAATGTCTTTTTGTTTTGAGATACATTTAAAATGCTGCAAATTCTTTGCAAATCCACTACCATGAGATGAAGTCCAATTCCCCTCCTCTGTGATCTGAATGACTTGACCAATATGAGGGAGTAGAAATCATGTTTCCATTCTTTTGAGGGTTGTTTTGTTCTGTTTTGTTTTTGTAAGTTTCCAAGGTTTCTTTAAAAGTCTGGCAGCTTCTGCCTAGACTTAGTCCAATCACTCTGGGGGAAACCAGCTGCCCTGTAGGAAGCTACTCTGAGATAGCCATTCTGTGAAGAAGCCCGGACTAGCTATCCTATGGAGAGGGTAAGAACAAAATGCCTGGCTAGATCCAGCTGCTCTGATTGTCTCAGCCCAGATACCAGACAATCAAATGAAGAAGCAGTTTTGGACCTACAAGTCCCAGCAGCTGCAGTGTGGAAAAGAATCTAGGAGTCCAACCAAAGACGGAAGCCAATCCTCAGAGACAGTATCTCAGGAGAGCTCTCCCAGTCAGAGCCAGCCGTTTCAGTGACTTAAGGTCCCAGCAGCACCGGGTGCATGCACCGTGGACCAGTTGTTCCACTGAATGCTAGAATGTTATGGTGTTCTGCTATGTCTCAAGCTTAGTTTATCTTCTCCATAGATGAGCTGTTTTATTGCGGGCTTTAAAGGTTTAGCTCTTGAGCTATAATAGTAGCCACAGATTTCCAGTAAGCCATTATCCTCAAGACACTCAGGGCCATGTCCTCAAGCAGATTTGAAAATCAATTACAGGCTTTAGTTCCCTGTGAAGTTAAATAAGGTGCACTGATTCTTAGGGAATTTTAACTTCTCATCAGACTCTTCTTTTATGATTCAGGCCTTTCAAAATATAGGGACCTTAAAACATTTTAAGAATGAAGTGAGATGATAGACTTAGGTGTGTATTGGGAAGAGATACATGAATGCATGAATATGAACTTCTGATGATGGAATGTGCACATTATACACTATCATACCTTCCAGGAATTTTTCATACTTTATTAATAGTATGATCTGAGGTGCATTTTTCTCTGCATAAACCTGACCCCACTCTCTTTGAATCTTACTGCCTTTTTCCAGGCTCACTTACATTATTCAGATACTGTGGTGGTGAGGGTTGCACACTGACCCAAGAGAATCTGGGACATAACCCTCTCCTTAATGAAAAGTGTGAACAGCTACTGTAGGCAGGCTTGATTTCCTGCTTCGCAGCATCTGTCATCAACCCATAGACTTAGGAGATCACTCACAGGGGAATATCCAGTCACAGGAACTACAGAATATATTTATCTCTTGTCCATTAAATTCCTAACCTTTCAAACGTCTGGGAGCTACCTTTTACTCAGATTGGAGAAAGGGCTAAAGAGTAGTTCCACACTGTATATACAAAGGGAAAGAAAAAAGATGTGCTGCCTTTTCACCTGTGTTATCTCTTTATGCTGATTCTACTTCCGCTCAAATATAATCTGGGATGAAATAGCAAGTTACAAAAAGTATTACTGTCACTGGAAACAAAAAAATAGACAAGGCAGAATTTTTAAGGACATTCCCTTGGAGACTTGGATTTATATGGAGTTGAATCTTAGCTTTTCTTTCTGAGGAGTTGGGGCAGCAACATTTGGTGTACTTCTCTTACCCGATTATTATCCTCCCCAAATGTCTGCTACTCACTTACCAAAAATCTACCTGGCGTTAGCTGAAGGGAGAGCAGTACTTGTAGGATTTTGAAATGCTGAATCTACACCAGGCTTCTGAAAAGCTGCTGGGGAGTACCATGGACTAATATACCTAAAACATAGATAGCAAACTTCTCAAAGTTGTGTGATACACTGGGCTGAAATGACAGTGAGATCTAAAGGATTCACAGATGTATCAAGCACTGGGAGTAGGAAATAATGTAACTGAGTAGAGTTACTGGGAGAAAAATTCGTTCTTGCTGAACATTAGCTTCCTATCAGATCATTTCAGTCAGAAGTTTAAATCTAATTGTCCTATTGTGAAACACCATGCAGCTAAATGAATACTTTTTTTTCTCTAGTCCACAAGTTAGGAATAAAGTTCAAAAATACTAGGGTTAGACAGGGATCTTCTGACCAGCTGGGTCTTCAAATATAGTCTTGTTTATCTCAAAGTGTGTCCTTGAGCACAAGCTGGCCCAAAATACAAGTCATTCATAATAGTTCCTTAAAAGCTTTCCTCCAGGCACCTGGGGGGCTCATTTGGTTAAGCATTAGACTTTGGGTTTCCACTCAGATCATGATCCTCAGGGACATGTGATCGAGTGCCCCCACTGGGCTCCATGCTCAGCAGGGAGTCTTCTTGAGATTTTCTCCCTCTCTCCCAGCTCGTCTCCCCTCTCTCTGCTTGTGTGTAGGCTCTCCCTCACTGTCAAATAAATAAACAAATAATCACCTATCCTGTGGAACATTTCAACTGTCCCTTTAAAAAATAGATGAAATTTTGTCAACTTCAATTTAAATGTACATCCAAGAACTCAAAAATAAACATACACAATATAGCCACAATTACTAACCTAGACAGATTATCAGTATTTTGAAGATTTTGAAGATTTATATTTATATAAGTATAAATATAAATATTTATATTTAATAAATATTAACAGGTAGAATCAGTCATTGGAATCTGATTTGACAATGACTGGGTTATCTCTAAGCAGTGCTATAATTAAATTTTCTGATTAAAAGCTGATCTAATTCTCTTGTCCTGAGAACAGTAACCAAAATCTCTAACATATGCTATAATGTCTTGCAAGGTCTGAGACATATCCCTATCTCTGGCTTCCATTTGAATCCCTACTCTTCCCTTCTGCACTCTTCTGACCTGTTCTCCCACTGTCTTTTATTCCTTAAAACAGTCTATTCACTACCACAGCCACTTTCACATTGTTTCAGCCACAGTAAAAGTATACTTACATTAAATTTCACTGTTGCCATATGATATTGTCCGGATTCTTTGCTGCTTTCCTTTTATGTCTCCTTCCACTCTACCATTCATATTAACATCTAGGAGCAACAAAAACACTGTATTACAGAAATATAAATCGTGATAATATTCTAGATTAAGTGAAATCAACATTATGTGGCAAACTCAGTCTTTAGTGCAGCCCATAAAAAGATGTTAACACTGTATTCCGTGGCTACTACGGCCATTCTGTGAAGGATCTATCCAAGACAGAACCCAGAAATTATGGCAATATGTTTTTTCTACACTTGAGAGTACAGAATGAGTTATTTCAAGTTGCAGAAAGTATTTTTGCATGGCAAGGCAACACAGTAGTATAAATGATACAGAGTATAGATAAAATTCCCAGTATTTAGTCTGTCAGTCAGTTAGCTGGTCGTAAAGTAGAGGCAGATCACTGTGTGATATACATACTAATTTCAATCTGGCAACACCTGCTGTTCTGGAAGATAATTTTAAATCCTACAGCAATGAACATTTATAATTTGAATGGTTAGGCACTCATGAGAAACCAATGGAATTTCATTGATGGGAATGATAAAAAAATTTATGAATAAATTTAAATCAACTATTTTTAAGGGACAAGAAAATAATGTAGTTAGTGTCAATGGACAGGGCAAAAAAGTATAAAAATGGGGTGTGTGTAATAGAAATATTAATCTTCTCATTTTTGTCTTAATCCCAGGTACATGGGATTAAGCCTTTGGGGGTCATTATCAATCCTTGCTCAACCAGCTTGAATTTCTGCTGTCACTTCAAAGCTTAAGTATTTCCTCTAGCCTTTCTTGTTATTAGACATCTAACATTATTTTATGTGGGTCATCATATTAATCCTTGAATCCAGATAGAAATTTTTATCTTTGAATGTGGTTGGATTTGCCCCTTTCTTATGCGTAAGAAATCAGGCAGGAAGTGAGTGGTTTGGTTAATTTGTGGTTGAGAACAGAAGGGTCTCTTACATTAAATTTGTGTACGTGGATCAAAGTGTGTAGTGTGTATATGTGTATTGAGGACGGTAGTGGATGATAACAATAGCTAAGATTTAGTGAGATTCTTGTCCAGAGGGTTGCGAGGTAGGGAAGTAGGGAAAAAGATGGATGGAAAGTAGGTAGGCAGTGGCTGGAGGTTTACCCAGAAGCTAAAAATAGGCTGGAGAGTCAGGCTAGTCAGGAATAAGAGCCAGTGAAAGGTAATTGTCCAGGCTTATGTTGGAGACCAAAGTCCTGTGCTCAAGGAAGCCTTTGTTACAAAGCACCCTAGTAGAGGGGCTATGTTTACTTTCAAATGAGTGGGCTAGATGAAAAAGTATGGATTCTAAGTGATGATAGCTGCATAGAGTCTGCCCACAGGATGTCTGTGCCTTAACCCCGTCTACGTTGGTGATTGAATCCTCAAGTCTGCCAGGCCTCCATCTGGATTTAACTATTTACGTCCTTCAGTCTCAGGGTCCTCGCGTCCTACTTTGGGTCTACTGTGCTTTTAAAAATTAGACTTGTTACACATTCCTTTAACTCTGTATTATCCTTCTGTCAGTGGCCATTGTTTTTAAGAAATTGCCAAGCTTATTATATAACTATAGTAGTTGGCTATGTAGTATTGTCTACAATACTACATAGTTAGTTAGGGTTAGACACATAGATCAGTGCGACAAACTAGATAACCTAGAATTAAATCCATACGAATAAATACAATGGGTTTGATAAAATGCTCATGGAATTCAGTGGAGGAATCTTCATGAAATGATGCTGGAGCTATTAGACATCAATACTACTGCTACTACTGCTAATAATATAACCAAACCTGACCTGAGTATCACACTGTATATAAAAATGAATCAAAAGGGATTATGGATCCAGATGTAAAACATTAAATTTAACAGGAAAACTCAAGTCTCTGCTCAATGATTAGGCAGAAAGAGTTCACACCATAAATACATTCCCTAAAATGAAAAAATGAGACATTAGATTTCATTGAAATTTAAAAGTTTAGTCCTATGAAAGACTCTGTTGGAAGAATGAAAACACAAGCTACAGAGTAGGAAAATGTACTTGCCAGCCTCATATCCAACAAAGGACTAGTATCTAGAATATGCAATGAAATCTTGAAACTAAGCAGTGAAAGATTGAAGGGCAGAGCAAACGAGACATTTCACTGAAAAGGAAATGCAAATGGCAGAAAAACACATGAATAGATTTCCACGTCATTAGACATTAGGGAAGTGCAGATTAAAACCACAATGAGATATTGCCATATATTTATGAAAATCACTAAAATAAAAAATAACACTATGTTCTGGTAAGAATGCAGAGAAACTGTATCACTCTACATTGATGGGGATATTATAAAATGTGACCTAGATTTTCTGGAAAAGATTGTTGGTTTTTTTTGAAACTATACAAGAACCTACCATATGACACAGAAGTTGCTCTCCTTAGGCATTTATTCCAGATACATAAAAAGTTAGGTTTACACAAAAACATGTATGTAAATTGTTATGGCAAGTTTACTCACAATAACCAATAACTGGAAACAACCAAGATGTCCTTCAACAGTGAATGGTTCAACCAGTTGTGGCACATACACATCATGGAATGCTACTTGACAATAAAAAGGAACATAGTACATTTGTACCTAACAATGTGGATGGATCCCCAGAGAATTATGTTGATTAAAAAATAATCCCAAAGCGGGACGCCTGGGTGGCTCAGTTGGTTAAGTGGCTGCCTTCAGCTCAGGTCATGATCCCAGCGTCCTTGGATCAAGTCCCACATCGGGCTCCTTGCTCAGCAGGGAGCCTGCCTCTCCCTCTGCCTTTGTCTGCCTGTGCTCTCTCTGACAAATAAATAAAAATCTTAAAAAAAAAAATCCCAAAGGATTATATAGTGTCATCCCCAAATTAGAGACATGGAGAACAGATTAGGGCTATGGGAGGGAAAAGGGAAGTAGATGTGGTCATAAGAGGGTAAAATGAAGGAGCATTGGGGGTACTGTATCAATGCCAATATTTTGGTTGTGACATGGTACTATCGGAGTTACCATTGGGGAAGTTACCCTTGGGAGAAATGGAGTACATGGTACACAGGAGCTCTTTGAGTTATTTCTTATATTTCTACGTGAATCGGTAATGTCAAAATTTATTTTTTAAAATATTTTATTTATTTGAGAGAGAGAGATTCCACAAGCAAGGCAAGGGCCAGAGGGAGAAGCAGACTGCCCACTGAGCAGGGAGTCCTACACAAGACTAGATCGAGAGCTCAGGGATCATGCCTGAGCTAAAGGCAAGTACTTGACTGACGGAGCCACCCCAGCACCCCTGTAATGTCAACATTTTAAAAAATGAAAAAGGCTGGGGTGCCTGGGTGGCTCAGTGGGTTAAAGCCTCTGCCTTCTGCTCAGGTCATGATCTCAGGGTCTTGAGATCGAGCCCCACATCGGGCTCTCTCCTCAGAGGGAAGCCTGCTTCCTCCTCTCTCTCTGCCTGCCTCTCTTGCCTAGTTGTGATCTCTCTCTCTCTGTGTCAAATAAATAAATTTAAAAATCTTTAAAAAAATGAAAAAGGCTCTGAATGCAGGGCGGAGGAGAATTCTAGGGAAGTGACTGTAGTGAGATGAAGTAGTGAACTAGGAGGAAAAGAATGGATATTGAAGCTACGGCAGTGGCTGTGGTATTTGTGAGGACTAACAGTTTGAAACATGGAGATGGTAGAGTCAGTAGGACTTCCTGAATGTTTGGATGTGGGAGTACGGGAGAGTAAGGTATTACGCATACAGTCCAAATTTGAGGTTTGGATAATTGGACAGATAGTGCTGATGATAATCACTGAAATGGTTGACTTAAGAATAGGAAAGGTATGAGGAGAGATAGCCAAGCCAAAATAAGTATGTATGTATATGTATATGTCTATACAATGTACATAAATAATATACATAGTATATATAATATCTATAATAGCAGAATTTGGAGAATATAGAGTGTCAGAAGGAAGGATGGTGCATTGTATTCACAAACTATCTGCAACAGCAGATATGCATTGTATTCACAAACTATCTGCAACAGCTGCTATTGTGAATACTCAGCTTTGTTTTCATTACAAACTGTATTATCTAAACAGTGGGTGTTTGCAATGGTTGCGAAAATTTCCTGTGTTTCATTATTTTAAATATCCAATTTTATTTGATGGGTGCTAATGAGAGTGGTGAATTATGATATACAGAAAAGATCAGGTTTTGATGTGAGTCATCATCCTTATTTTACCTTTTTTGTTATTATGCATTTTCTGTATTTGACTTTCCTTAGACACATGTGGTGTTGATGGGTGGAAACATGTTGCATTTCTGACACACCATGGACAATCACACCCTACCCATACCTCCTCATGACAGGCCATCTTAGAAGCATGTCTGCTGCTGTTGAGGAAAGGAGTTACATCTTGCATCACCACATTTTGGTTAACTGCCCTTGAACCCATGCAACAGAGTATCTAGGGCCTATTCCAATTGATTTCATCAATGTGCAATGAGAGAAGGAATGAGCATCTGGAAACTGCCGCTCTCTCTGAAAGGCATAATTTTCCATTAATTTCAGATGAGAGCTTACTGGCTCTCAACTAAAATGCACTGCTGAGTTCTCCCAACCCTAAAGAAAAATAGGGGTGCGACTTTAAATTTGGGGAGTTGGTAGAGAGTATTTGAATAACTGCATATTCTTGGATCAGAGTCACATGTATTCTGACATAACTGTTTTTAAAAATACGAAATCACATTATTTGTAATGGAGAGAGCTAAACACCAGTGCTTGTATTTCATATTGTATTTTCTCCCTCTGCTGGCCAAGTGCTACATCAACATTGAAATAAACAAAGAAAGATGTTTTCTTCTGCATTATATAATTAGGCTCTAAAACTGGAAACATCTATTGAAAGGAAGTGTCATAAAATGTCTTGTATATTTTTCTCACCTTCGGTGCCCTCAAGCAATCTCTGCACTCTCCCCTAAAAATAAAATAAAAGCCTTCTGCCCTCAAGGAAAGATTTATATTAGTAATGTCTACCTTGGTGTAATTTTAAGCCAATAGGCCCCCTGGAAGAGTCGATTCAATTTCACGAACATTTATTGGGTCTATACGTGTCAGGTGCCCTACTAGTTGCCAGGCACATAAAAAGAATAAAGTACTGTCCTCGCTGCCCCAGGAACTCACAGTCTAGCAGAGAAGGGACTTTCATAAACACTTACAGTTCAACATAAATGCTTCAAAGGAGAATTGTATAAAACACCAGGAAATTACAGATGGAGAAGGAATTTGTAGTCTGAAGAGGCTGGGAAAACTATCGGAAAAACAAATAAACAAAAATCCGACACCTGGGATCTGAAGCTTTCAGGATTTTGCCTGATGTACTAGGGTTGGTTATGGGGAGATAATGAAATGAGATGGGCAAAGGTATGAGGGGATGAAGCTTCATTTATAGGTAATAATGACTAGGTATATGGCACAGAGTTTGTGGGTCCACAAAGTTAGGTTTGGACATCAATTTAAGATAGATATTCTAAGGAATCAAGACCTTGCCTTATGAGAAGTGAAACCACGATTTTTTAAGCAGACACTTACCATGATGATCCCACTGTATTTGCATTTTTGGGTTAATTTTGTTCATTATGAAGGAATGTGGAGCCTTGATAAGAGGGAGGGGTGGAGTCCTTGTGACAGATGTTTCTTGAGACACTACTTACCATAGCAGGTGGGAGCCTGGGACTAGTGGCATTCAAGGCTGAGATTCTGGTCTGGGCTGCTTTTCTCTCCATTTATTTACTTTTGGTCTTTGTTCACTTAAGAAAGGAATTCATGTCAGTTTGATAGAAATGCAAGAGATGGAAGTCATAATATTGCACCGTAATTCCATAAATGCCTAACGTATAAGCAAATATTTAAAAAATACGAGCGTATGTTATTTCTAATTTTCTGAAGGACACTTTTAGATTGGTTAATGCATACATAACATGATTTGCTTTGGACTAAAAGATCTCAAATTGCCTCCAAAGTTGTACCTTTTATTCTATGTTGTATTAAAAAAATTCTGTAGCATTCATATAGAAATAAAGAATATGAGCTGCTACTAAATTAATGTTCTTCTTGCATATGGACTTACTGTCACTGGGATCTTGGGAAGTTTTTTGTTTTTATTCTTTCTCTGCAGCAGCAAGACCATGTCACGTTTCCAAAACACGAAGATATTATTTTATCGGCTCTTCTCCCCTCTTCTTTTCTTTTTCTGTTTCATAGGTAGTTGGCTATGTGTTCTTGGTTAAATTAGTTGTATTGAGAGAACCAAACAACCTGTGAAGAAACCTAAACATACTTTCAGGAAATACTTGTTACATAAGTTGATGCATTGAAGGGAGAGGATTGCCTCTTTCCCAAGAACCGGTTTCAAACTCAAGAAAGTCAAGTGACTTTCCTTCTTGTCAATGATCTCCCTGATGAAGTAAAGGGTTTGTATTAGAGGATCACTGAAGTCCTCTCCAATGCTAAAATTCTGTATTTTTGACATCCAAACAGAGTATCCATGTTTGGCTCTAAGATATTGTCCCATACTGTGTCCCCAGGTCTTGAACTGGAAGGAAGCACTGCAGGTCTCCATCAGACAATGTCATGGCAAGTGAACCCATCCCAGATAGTCCTGGAGCCCAAGCAGCAGTATCATCGAAGGCCAGCAAAATGTGAGTCCAAATATGTAAAAGTTTAAGAGCCATCTGCTGAGTAAGACAGGTTTTATACTACTAAGAAAAAAAAAAAAAAGCTCCATAGTGACAAGAGTTTATGGAAAAAAGTAAGGCTTATTTTAATGCCAGAAATTTGTGATTAAAATATTAAAAGTGGATGAACTTAATTACTTTTGGACATGTCTGGGTGTTTTGTTTTGAGGTGACAATGTTTGGATGAGTAAAGAATTTAAAATAACTCCTAAATTAGCACATCTTTATTTTAGTAAATGTACTTATCTCGGCTTATTTTAGCAAAATGACTCATTTTGTTATAATCAGGATTTTCACATAGTTTGTGTTCTAGTAACACTAGTAATATAAAGGTTAAAAATAGCATATATCCAATGTGTATAAAATTTAAATATGCATACAGCAATAATATAAAGTGAAAGATTAAAAAAGTAAAATTGTTTTTCATGTTTAAAAGTTTTTTTCTTTTCTGATACACAAATTTCCTATAAAAATGCATTATATACCCATTACAGTTGATTAATACTAATCATTTTAATTAAACTGTATCAGTAAGGATGGAATCATATTTAACCTTTGAAGTAGTGAAGTTACTAACTTCTTCAGTACAAATAACAAGATTTACAGTTCTGGTGTTCAAAGCCCATGTAAAAACAATAGAAAATATCAGTATTAGTCTTAAGCTTTTTATTTCTAACCCCCATATATATAAATTTAAGAATAATATGATTCATTTAATATTACAAAACTGTTTCTCAGCCCCCTCGTAATTGTTAGGCATACCACACTGAGTATGAGTATTGAGAGCCTCCAATTGGAATAGCCAAAAAAGGAGTAAGATAACAAACACTTGGCACACTGAGAAATAATATTTTGTTAAAGAAGAATCTATTACATTTGTGTGATCTCAGAGGATGTATTTAAGTTTAATTAATTTGATTTTTTTCTTAACCTAAGCATTTTTATATTCCAGTGTAGGCAGTGGCACAACCCATAAACTTTTATGGCATTTGGATGCAGTTGCTTTTTCTTTTTTCTTTTTTTTTTTCCTGAATGGTGTTAGTTATAAGAATTAATGTTTGGGTTTGGGTTCTGCCAGGCTTGAGTGCTCAATTCCAAGTGACAGATGCCCCCATGTGTCTTTACCATACTTCTGTCGTCCTGTATTTATAATATGTGGGTCCTGCAAAATGTGGTGCCCACGTCAGCCCCTCTAACCAGATCTAAGAGTGAGAACTCTGGCATGGTGTGAGACAGTCTTGTATAATATGTGTGGATAGTCTACATCATTGTCAGTCACACTTTCCTTACTCCTCTAGTAGCTACGTGTATTTTTGAGTGCATGAGACTTTGAAATTACTTCTTGAAGCAATTTTTCTGGCACAAACCTCTCCCCAAATGTCCTTAGTTGGGTGGGAAAACCAAGTTGGGGCAAAGAGGGAGATCACTGTGCAAGTATATAGGGTAAGTGGTATTTATCAATGTGGTGTAACTTTTTATTTGTATTTTATAAACTATTAAAACAAAGTTTTTAAAGTGAATGCTTGTATAGAATAGAATAAGTTAAATGAATTTGTTGTTTGAAAATGGGCCATTTTACAAAAGTGAGTCTTGAGATTGAAGGCAGTCAGGGAAGATACATGAAAAGGCACATCACGGAAATTGACGGATGGCCATTTATTTTTATGTTTCTAAAGATTATTTATTTATTTACTTAACAGCAAGCGAGCAAGGGAGCACAAGGGGTGGAGGGGCAGAAGGAGAAGCAAGCTCCCAACTGAACAGGGATCCTGATGCTGGGCTGGGTCCTAGGACCCTGAGATCATGACCTGAGCCCAAGGCAGATGCTTAACTGACTGAGCCACTCAGGTGCCCTGACTGATGGCCATTAAAAAAAAAATGATTAAAAGGTTAGAGAAAAGTAACAATGAGGAGAAGTAATCATTGGAGAAATCAATATTCCTGATCTGGTTAGTCAGTTAAAGAACTATATTTTGAGTAAAATGGAACACTAGTGAACATTCGCATCATGCATATTAGCCACAGGAAACATGTTATTCTGCTTCTCATGATATTTGCCCTCCTTGGGCATTAGTTTCTGTGATGTTTTGTAGTTGAAGTTTGAGTCAGTGACTGACAGTGCTGAGGTTATTAAAAACCAAAGAAGTTAAAACAGGAAGGACCCCAAAAAAGACAAGTATCTAGATTCTTCAGTTTACATATTAGGCATTTCTACTCCATTTGGTTGGAATTAGTTACATTTCAGTTTATTTAATAGAGATGTATAATTTATATGAATTTTGCTCTAATTGATAATTCTAAGTGAGTCTGGAACCTAGTTATTTTAATTGTGCTTCTAGGTTAATGGTTTAATTTTTATAAGCAAATGCCTGAATTCCATATTTGTATTCTCTTAAAATCTAATACATCTGTAGAAGGTTGTTCTGTCTTTTAGTCTTTATTTTAAAGTAATTGGTAGTTGCTTTCTCACAGCAGCATTAAATTTCAGGATGCAGAAAATACTCTGCAGCTGAGATGTGAAAAGCTAGATAGGAATTATTCTCAACCGCTGAATACAATAAGTGGCAGTAGGTATGTTTATGAGAAGGGAAATTTTGTAAAACTCCAGAGCTGGTAGATATTGTAACACAGATGACTGATATCTCAAATATTAAAAGAGAAGATGAACAAAATAAATAATATCAGGATATTATTTATCAGGAATGCACCAACAGTTTGATAAACAAATATTAGGCACCAACATTTGATGAAGCAAGTTTGGCTTAAGGACACACCTCACGAAGGTCTTAGTGTATTATACCCTATTTGAGGTGAAGCAGGAACTGACCACGGCTTTATCTTCAGGTGCACCCATCACTGGCGTAAGGAAGGCTTATGTGCCTGGCTAAGGGGCAGACAAATGCCTGAGTGTTGAAGGTGAGAATATTTACTTCCAAGCCTCACCAATCCCTTTTCCTGTCCTTCTAATCTCTCTATGACATCTCCATTTGTCTAAGTACCCGCTTGCCTGCAAACTCTAGAGGTATTCTAACCCCCTCTTTTTTTCACACTCCACCAAGCAGTTATTTTGGTAATTGTTAAAAGTTTCCAAATCCATCCTTCTTTTTTCATTTTCCTATTTCTACCTTAATTCGGGCCCTTCCGTTCATTCATGAAGCAACACTTTTTCAGCTCTACTTTTGTCACGCATCATGTTTGGTGTCAGGCATGCAAAGACTCATGAATCACAGCCTCAGCAACCGACAGTCCAAAATTCTCCAGCTTGTTTAAAACAAAGTATAAAAGAATGCAGATGAGGAGCCAGATGTCAGAGTAAGAATGTATTTGCAGAGTCCTAATCTGACATCTGGAAGTGGTTTGAAAAGTGTGGGTTGGGGCTGGTTGGCTCGGTTGGTTGAGCGTCTGTCTTTGGCTCAGTTCATAATCCCAGAGTCCTGGGATCCAGTTCCTCATCATGTTCCCTTCTCTCCGGGAACCCAGCTTCTCCCTCTGCCTGCTGCTCCCCCTACTTGTGCTCTCCCTCTCTCTGGCAAATAAATACATAGTCTTTAAAAGAAAAAAGTGGGGGTTTGGAACTGAAGAGTAGTAATAGCCTAATAACTAGCATGAATACCTTAATGACCACTGATGGGAGGACAGCTGGGGAGTGGAGTGACTACATGTTAGCATACCTTGAAGACTTTGAGCATGGCCAGTAGTACCTCTCTTTCTGTCCACTAGTTACCCTCCCTAATCCACAGCCTATAGTGTGTCCCTGTTCTCTGCAGCCTCGCCTGGGTCTGAGAATCAGATCTAGATTCACCACACTGTGCTGATAACTCATTCTCTGGCACATGTTGGCCTAACACAAAACAAGAACTTGTGAGGATTCTTGGACAAAAAAAATAGTCTTGGCTATACAGTGATGCCAGAGATGTGATTTTGAAAACCAAGTGAGTCCTGAGTTACTGACTTCATGTCTAACAGTTCCTCAGTCAACAACAAAAGAAAAGCTAACAAAGTAATCATTATCAAACTTGTTCATGTCCTGTGGCAATATTAATACTAGCTGTGACTGTCATCCCCTCTTACAGGTGGGGTAGGGAGTGGAGACATACACATTTAAGTCCCCAAAGAAAGTTTTAAAACCCTATACTAATAAAACTCATTAATGGATGGATAACTCCCAAACAGGAAAGAAAGGAGGGCTTTTAAATTTATGTTAATTGAATAAATTTGTGGGAAAATCATTGTTCTTTTCCACCTTTATGTATTTCTTGTTATTTGGGGGTTGGAAGTCACCCATCTAAGAATCAAATCAATACCTGCCTTATAAGACAGTACTTGAGTACTCCTAATGCTTCTATAAACTTCCTTTAAGTTAGTTAAAACTGTCAGGTAGTCAAAATTAATATGAGCTCACTATCATTGACACATGAAAGCACAACAAACCTCAAGGAATCAGACAAATGATATTCTACTAGTGCTTAGAAACCTACACTAAGAGTCATTTAAAGGTATTTCCTATCTGATCACAGCTTACCTTTCCAGTTTCAATTCATACCCCACTTCCAAGGAGTCCTATAAACCACCACACTGTGTTGGCATTGTGTTAAGATAAAAATGTAGTAAGTTCTTGCTGTTCACTGTGATCAGAAGACCAATCCCTCCTCCCTGGTAAAATCTTTTGAACTTTCATCAATACTCCCAATGAATCAACTCCACTACGAAGTTTGACATGGTTTTCTCTCATTTCCTCCTTTGTTCTTTAATAAGATTCATGTAGCATTTCTATCTTTATAATTAGAGTTTTATTTCTTAAATCTAAGGTGTCATTGATTGCAATGTGCCCCATTACTTGACACATCATTAAGAAATAGAAGTGGTTCACATGAAACTATGATGCCTTCAATTTCAGAGGTGATCTCTATTTCAGAGGTGATCAAGTATAAATAAAAAGTGTGTTTTAGGGGCGCCTGGGTGGCTCAGTGGGTTAAGCCTCTGCCTTCGGCTCAGGTCATGATCTCAGGGTCCTGGGATCGAGCCCCGCATCGGGCTCTCTACTCAGCGGGGAGCCTGCTTCCTCCTCTCTCTCTGCCTGCCTCTCTGCCTACTTGTGATCTCTGTCTGTCAAATAAATAAATAAAATCTTAAAAAAAAAGTGTGTTTTAGAATTAACAAAATATAGTAGTTGTGTATAGGACTGTTTTCCTTGCTGTATTGCTAAATTGTGAGCTCTATGACAGCTGGACAATGACTCAGTATTGTATCCCTAATGTCAAGTGTGCTGTTTGGTACATAGCAGATTCCTCAGTAAATGCTCGTTGTAGTGTGCTCCCTCTAAATGAAGTTACAAACCAGAATTTTATCATTATCAGTACTTTCTTAGCCTGGACTTTGTTTTAGGATCACAAATGATAATGTGTAGGGTACAAATAGGGGATGCACAGTTGAAAGATCAGACTTTCTTCTCTCATAGCTTCATGACCTTCACCCAGGGCTAGCTGTATTTGCTGGGCAACTGAACGTGTACGTGTGTAGTTTAATTTTTTTCATTTTATTTTATTTTATTTCTTTTCAGTGTTCCAGAAATCGTTGTTTATGCACCACACCCAGTGCTCCATACAGTATGTGCCCTGCATAATACCCACCACCAGGCTCACCCAACCCCTCCCCCACCCAAACCCTCAGTTTGTTTCTCAGAGTCCACAGTCTCAATTTCCCCCAACTCACTCCTCTGCCCCATCTTCCAGTGTCCTCTGTGTTATTCCTTATGCTCCACAAGTAAGTGAAACCACATGATAACTGACTCTGCTAGACTTAATTCACCCAGCATAATCTCTTCCAGTCCCGTCCATATTGATACAAAAGTTGGGTATTCATCCTTTCTGATGGAGGCATATACTCCATAGTATATATGGACCACATATTCCTTATCCATTCATCTGCTGAAGGGCATCTTGGTTCTTTCCACAGTTTGGCGGCTGTGGCAATTGCTATGAACATTGGGGTACAGATGGCCCTTCTTTTCACTACATCAGTATCTTTGGGGTAAATACCTAGTAGTACAATTGCAGGGTCATAGGGAAGCTCTATTTTTAATTTCTAAAGGAATCTCCACACTGTTTTCCAAAATGGCTGTACCAGCTTGCATTCCCACCAACAGTGTAAGAGGGTTCCCCTTTCTCCACATCCTCTCCAACACATGTTGTTTACTGTCTTGTTAATTTTGGCCATTCTAACTGGTGTAAGGTAGTATCTCAATGTGGTTTTAATTTGAATCTCCCTGATGGCTAATGATGATGAACATTTTTTCATGTGTCTGTTAGCCATTTGTATGTCTTCTTTGGAGAAGTGTCTGTTCATGCCTTCTGCCCATTTTTTGACATGATTATCTGTTTTGTGCGTGTTGACTTTGAGGAGTTCTTTATAGAGCTTGGATATCAGCCCTTTGTCTGTAATGCCATTTGTGATTATCTTCTCCCATTCCATGGGTTGCCTCTTTGTTTTGTTGACTGTTTCCTTTGCTGTGCAGAAGCTTTTGATCTTGATGAAGTCCCAAAAGTTCATTTTCACTCTTGTTTCCTTTGCCTTTGGAGACATGTCTTGAAAGAAGTTGCTGTGGCTGAAATCAAAGAGGTTACTGCCTGTGTTTTCCTCTAGGATTTTGATATATTCCTGCCTCACATTGAGGTCTTTTATCCATTTTGAGTTTATCTTTGTGTATGCTGTAAGAGAATGGCCGAGTTTCATTCTTCTACACGTAGCTGTTCAATTTTCCCAGCACCATTTATTGAAGAGAGTGTCTTTTTTCCACTGTATATTTTTTCCTGCTTTGTCGAAGATTATTTGACCATAGAGTTGAGGGTCCATACCTGTGCTCTCTACTCTGTTCCACTGGTCTTTGTGTCTGTTTTTGTGCCAGTACCATGCTGTCTTGGTGATCACAGCTTTGTAATAAAGCTTGAAATCAAGCAATGTGATGCCCCCAGTTTTGTTTTTCTTTTTCAACATTTCCTTAGCAATTCAGGGTCTTTTCTGGTTCCATACAAATTTTAAGATTGTTTGTTCCAGCTCTTTGAAAAATGCCAGTAGAATTTTGATCAGGATGGCATTGAAAGTATAGCTTGCTCTAGGCACTACACTTATGAAATAAATTGAAAAAGACACAAAAAGATGGAAGACCATACCATGCTCATGGATTGGAAAAATAAACATTGTTAAAATGTGTGTAGTTTAATTTTAATAGATGTGGGAAGACCCTGCTTCTCAATCAGCCATTTGTTGTCTGAAAAACCCACTCTTGGGTAATCCCTTCCTTGTAGCAAAATGTGCAATTTCCAGAGGGGAAATCTCATTAAGCTTTATCAGGTAAAATCATTAAGGGAATTAGTTCACTAGGTACCGCTTCCACAGCAATAAATAATAACCAATTTAAAAATAGTTCTGGAAAAATAGAATCCTTCCAGTTTACTTTTAGCATTGCTAAAGGCAATTTGGAAAATTGCCAGGAAAGGCAGATTTGGAAAAGAGGTTCCAAGCTAAGGACCACAAGAGACCACTGTGGATAGCTGTTCAAGAGTCAGAAGTGGAAGTTGGCCAGGGAACAGCAAGGCAAAAGACATACTTTGGTAAGAGCCTGGGATCAACTGGAATGCCACCTCTGGGAAATATGTGTATTTCTTTTCCATAGTCCTTTTCTTTATTTCTGTTAGTGCTTCTATTCTGCATTCCTGCCATTTGCAACACCTGTTGACCTTATCTGAAATGCATATTGCTCTGTCTTATTCCTTTAGCCCTTTTCATTCCAGTACCTCTCTCTTCCCCTTTTCTCTCATGATGCATATAGCTCTGGAATTTTTCCAATTCTTCCTCAGCCTGAGCCATTGTTATTTTTCCCCAGGTCAGCTTGAGGGCCACTGGCTCTAACTGAAATAATATGGTCAGTAACCTCTTAAATTTTGTCCTCTGAAATATGTCCCCCCCACTTTTATTCCACATAACTTTTTTTTTTCTTTTCATCTTTACAGATATGACTAGCTGGGCTAAATATGCCCTTCTGTATCATATAATTGGCTTGAAATACTGTTTTTGCACCTGCAGTGTGTTGTTCTTCCTCTCCATATTTAAAGCAGTTAAATAAAAAATATACTGTTGCTTATCACTGGCAGCCCTATATATCAGCCAACACCTCTCTGTTGTGAGAAAGAGTCCTGACAGATGTCTCATATGTGGCCAGGGGAGCACACCTGCCCACATCATGAATGAGACGACACCTTGGACTTACTCTAAATGCTTTTACTTGTATTTTTCATTTTTACCATTTTCTTAGGTAGTTCAAACTTAAACATTTCTGGTGCCTTTTTAGTCATTCACTTTTGTCTTTTCTAGCCATCATTTAATTTCTGAAGAGCATTCATATAGTTTTTATCACTATAATTCTGTATAATCAAACCAGCAATTCTGAGAATTTTTTTATTCCAAACTATATTTCTTTTAAAACATACTCCATTACCCCACCTCTGTAACTTCCATTTAATCTTTGGGAGTTGAATTACTGCCAACATGTCTTAAAGCATTATCCCCCGTAATTTTATAATCATAGTCCTCTTAATGTGATCACTAAGTAAACACTCTCTGACTCCTTTCCTTTAATTCTTCTCTTGACAAGGCATCATCATACTCTGGATAAATACTAAGTTTCTTTTTCTTCTGTCTTCCCTTCAGAGACTGCTTCTCTTTACCTTTCTATCCCCAAGACTGACATTTCTCTCATAGAACATTCAGGAATCAACAGCTCTTACTCTGATATTTGGAAGTCTTTTTTAAAAATTTATTTACATGAGAGAAAGAGAGAGAGGCAGTGGGCAGAGGGAGAGAGAATCTCAAGCAGACTCCATGCTGCGTGCAGAGCCCCACATGGGGCTCGATCTCACAACCCTGATATCAAGACCTGAGCCAAACCAAGAGTCAGATGCTTAACCAGCTGTGCCACCCAGGTGCTCCTCACACTGGAAAGTCTTTTGAACATTCCTCCTTCTCTTTCCTTTTTTGTGCCTTTCATTTTCTCCCTTTCTCAGATGCTAATTATTTACTCTTTGTGGTAGGTAAAATTTTAGCATGGCCCCCAAGATCCCTCCCAGCTGATGTGCTTGTTCTACGCAATCCTCTCCTCTTCAGTGGAGAAGGTATGTGGCTGTGATGGGGTTTCACCACTCCATGCTATGGTTAGGTGATACGACAAAAGGGATTTTGTAGGTGAAATTAAGCTCTAATCAAAGGGAGGGTTAGCTGGGTGTGCCTGGCCCAGTCAGGGAAACCCTTAAGAGGAACAAGCAGAAGAACCAGAAGATGTCCAGATGTCCTTGAAGAGGAAATATGGAGAGGGCCACAGGCCAGAAAACTCTGTGCTATCTTTATAAGACAAGAATGAACGCCAACTAATAGTCAACAATAGTCAGTTGTTGACAATAGTCAACAAGAATGAATGCCAAATAATAGTCAACAATAGTCAATTTTTGACAATAGTCAGAAAGAAAAATAAGACCTCAGTCTTATAAATGCAAGGAACTGAATTCTGCTAAGGACCACATGAGCTAGGAAAAGGACTCTGAGCTCCAGGTGAGACCCAGTCTGGCTCCCACCTTGATTTCACCCCTTGTAGACGCTGAGCGGAAAACCCAGTGATGTCATGACTAGATCTCTGACCTACGGAATAGGCTAAGTTAGTGATACTTTGTTGTTCGATAACAGAATTAAAAAACAGAAAGTATGTTCTTTTTCTCTTCTCCTTTTGCTGCTCATCTTTCTTTATGACTCTAATTCCCACTTGACCTAACTACAGTTTCTTGGAGACAAAATACCTTAAATCCGGTAACCTTGAACTTTTCCACTGGGCCTATTAGGGTTCCTCCTCTTTGATCCTTGCTCTGTGACTTGATGCAGTCTATCTCTGTACACCTCCAGGAATGTGTGTGTTTCATTTTCCAAAGTAACAGACTTAGTCTGTTTGATTTGTTTTCTTTCCTTCATCAGCACATTCATTTGTCCTACCTCTCATTAGTAATCTGAATGGAGCTCAAGAGTTAGCCTGTGGTGCTGACATACTTTGTGGTGCTCTAGTGAAATTGATTGATGCATTTATTTACTCATTCATTTACTTTTTCACTCAACAGTTGGAATACCAACCTAAAATGTCAGATAATCTCCTGGGCACTATTACAGATATAAACAAGGAACATATTTTGGTTCTTTGTTTCTATAACAAGGTTTGGTTCCTTGAGTTCTATAACAACTCATGTTATAGTAGAAATACGGTGGTTGTGAGAATCTTATAAAGTATTAAATAGGACATTAAAATTATGCAAGTTTAAAATATTAATATTAATATTTGGAATAAGATGGATATTTACACACATGCATAAGGACCAAACACTTTAGGCATTTATAGAACAAATAGCAAATCTCTTTAAGAGAAAAATTGAAAAAGAATATGAATTTGTCATGTTTTATCCCTGAAAGTATTGGCTAATGTTTTTTTTTTTTTTTGAAGCAGTCTTTTACTGTCACGTTTTAAGCAACTGTTAAATGTAAACCCGTATATTGGATTTTCAGGAATGGGTTCAAAGGGGGCAGGGCAGGATGAAGAAATCCAACCTTGACCTCTAAAAGCATATACTCTGTTTTCTGCATAGCGACTACATTGCCTGTCCTCATGCATGATTCTATAGAGTTTCTTAACCAGATAGACAAATAATTTTGTGGGTGCAAACAGTCCAGGCACAGACCAGAAGCAAAGAATTGCATCATTGTATCATTTTCTGTCAACAGGCACAATTTGACCTGCAACATCCTATGCAGGCAGAGGGTGTGTAAATTATCATAGCCTTAGGATATGCAGTAAAGCATGAAGTTAGCAGAATGAATATCAGTGAATTGGGGTAAGAAACATTGCAGCCTGAATAGAAAGCAAATATATTTCATATGAAGAGTATGAGTTTTCCATGGAAATGAGAAAAGAGCATTCCTAAGAGAACTTATTTTCCTTGTTTATTTATTTCTGCCCTGTAGGAAGATGATAATGGGAAATATTTTAATAACAGTCTAAGCTTTAACAAAGGCAGTGCTATTTTTGAATGATAATATTTTTTCTAAAGTCATAAACATAAGCATCTCACTTTCAGTATATGTATCTCATCTTAAAACCAGTGTGACAATGATGTTTAAGTGACTGAGCACTGGGCATACAATGAGAAGGCGGTCCAGCAGTGTTCAGTATTGGTGTCCTGTAGTATAAACTGGCTCATCAAGTATCTGTGAGAACATGTGAAACCACCAGAAAAGAAGGTCGCTGTGTGAGGCACATGTATCCTAGGTAACAGTTCTCATCTGAATCTTCATTCCTTAATTGTTCCACGTTGGAGTTGCAAATTCCTTATTCCCCTTCTAACCTACTATGTTACCAGCAAAAGTTTGCACAGATTGATTTAGGCAATTCTAAATTCTAAGAAGACATTTCAAATATTGCTGTAATAAAAATCCATGATGAATGTTTTAAAAGTCCTGGTTTATGAATCATGTGAAATGACCAAGTTTCAGTATGAAAAAAAATTTTTTTTTACAATCTGCTGAAATTGGATGTAATTAAGATCTGCTCCATTAAAAGTTAAGGCAGTGTTGTTAGACTCTGCACAGTTGTCCTTCTAGAGTAGATCATAGTCTTTTTATACAGTGAAGCTGGTTATTAACTTCTCATGAGCAAACAGACTAAAAATATTCCCAGAAATGTAATCAGAACCCAAAAAGCCCCAACTCTCTTGCAATAGTTGCAATCCAAACAGAACATTAAATGGAATAACTTCATAGATAAAAGCTAATGGTTGAACTGGGAAGGAGTCTCCTTATCAATTTTGATGTCTACAGAATTCATTTTCAGTGTGCACTTTGTTTTATTTTGTTTGGTACTGAAAGAGACCTTAGATTTTGTTGTACATAACACTTCAAAACACCCTCACGTGTAGTCTCGTGTGTGCACATATAGGCCCACACATTTATATGTGTGCATTTACGTACACATATAATTACGTGTAATTACGTGTAATTCCCCAGTTATACATGCCTGAAGAAATTTCATTCTCCCTATTCAAGCACTACCTACAGTTGGTTTCCACATTTGTTTGTCTAGACCAAAACTTTTTCGAATATTCAGACTTGTCTATCTTGCATCTAATTAGACAGGTAGGCATCCCGCAAATATCTGAAAACACATCAAGTCCTAAAACAAACTCAAGGCCTCTTCAAGTCTACCTGCCTTCTAGCATGCCTTGTTCAATGAATGATACTGTCAACAACCATGGTTCTTGTGACAGAAACTCAATAGTGTCTTAGAAACACTCATGGTCAAAACTTCCACGTCTTTCATTCACCAGATTCCAACAGTTTCCTCTATGAATTTTCTCAAATGTGTCCTCTCTTTTTCATCTTTATTTTGAACTCCTTAACTTTAAGCTCTTTGTACGTTTGAACAGACTTTTTATAGGTTGCTTATAAACCCTCCTCCTTCTTGGTCTAGTTTCATCCAGATACTCTTCATATGACATACTCTTATTCAAAGCAAATCTTAAATGTCAAAATAATATTATTGACTCTTCAGTATCATTAGGCCTCATTAAAATTTAGGCTCATTAGGAGAACATATATAATGCTTGCTTCATGATTTCTCTTTATTATTCTTTGTTCAACTTTAGTTGTTAGCATTCCCTCTTGTAGAACATATTAAGGACAATGACTAAGGAACCACAGCCAATAGACAACAACAAAATCTGGAAAGGACAAATGAGAAAAAACTAGCAAAATGGTAGATGTAAAACCAACTAAATAAACAATTGCATTACATGAAAATGCAATAAATATTCCAATTATAAAACAATGTAAAGGTGGATCAAAAATTAAGACTTAAGTGTATGTCATCTAAAGACATGTTACATGTAAAGATGGAGAATGTTTCAAAGGCAAGAGTGGAAAACAGATACATGAGACAACAACCAAAAGAATTTGTGTATCATGGCTATATTGATACACATCAATATTAATGTGTAATATTAGATGAAGTCTTTTTTTAAAATTTTATTTCATTTTTTCAATATTCCAAGATTCATTGTTTATGCATCACACCCAGTGTTCCACGTAATACGTGCCCTCCTTAATACCCACCACCAGGCTTACCTAACCCCCTACCCCCTTCCCCTTCAAAACCCTCAGTTTGTTTCTCAGAGTTCATAGTCTCTCATGGTTCATCTCCCCCTCCAACTTCCCCCAACTCAATTCTCCTCTCCATCTCCCAGTGTCCTCTGTGTTATTCCTTATGCTCCACAAGTAAGTGAAACCATATGATAGTAGACTCTGCTTGACTTATTTCACTCAGCATAATCTCTTCCAGTCCCGTCCATGTTGATACAAAAAGTTCATCTTTTCTGATGGAGGCATAATATTCCATTGTATATATGGACCATATCTTCTTTATCCATTCGTCTGTTGAAGGGCATCTTGGCTCCTTCTACAGTTTGGTGACTGTGGTCATTGTTGCTATGAACATTGGTGTTACAGATGGCCCTTCTTTTGCACTACATCTGTATCTTTGGGGTAAATACCCAGTAGTGCAGTTGCAGAGTCATAGGGAAGTCTGACTTAAGACAGACTATTTCTAAAGATAAAATGGGATTTTTCATGATAAAAGGAGCAATGAGGTTGACATAGTAATCTGAAATGTACATGCAACTAATTAAGTGAGCTTCAAAATATATGAAATGAAAACAGACAAAACTAAAATGAAAAAAACAATGGATTTTTGTAACATTCTATCACTAATGATTAAAAAATTTGACCAAGAACAAGATGGAAGATGTAAGTAAAATTGTTAACTAATGAACAAAATTGACATTTGCAGACAACTTCAATGAGAATAGGAGTGTAACATTTTTTTAAGTGTCATGGAATATTTTCCAAGTCTGATCACATGCTTGGTCATAAGCAAGCCTCAATGTATTTCAAAAGATTTAAATCTTAACAATATTTTCTCTGGCCATGATATAATTAAGTAGATATAATTATAATCACTATAAAAATAACAAAATATTTAAAAATTAACAGACTTCTAAAAAACCCAAAGAAGACTCAAGGGAAATTTTAAAATATTTGAATCTCACTAGAAGGTAACTAATACACCTAAATTTGGGGAGAGGCTTCTGAACAAGTGATTTGGCAGAAATTTAGAGATTTAAATGCATATAGGATAAAAAAAGAAAGAAGTCCATGATCTAAGTTTCCACCTTAAGAAATATTTTAGTCTGCTTGGGGTGCCATAAAAAAATACAATAGTGCTACACAGTGGCTAACTGAACACAGTAAATTAATGAATAAAAGATAAAATTCTGTAAAAAATACAATAGACCACCTCGGGATAAAGGAAAGAGAAATGGTGAACGAGAAGTCAAGAAAATATGTTAACTACATTAACAAATATATTTTGTCTTAAGATTTAAACAACCTTGTCAATTGATGGCATCCATATTTCAGTATATAGGATAAATTGAATGCTGTTCATAACATATTTTCCCCCAGGTTAATCACTGATGACATGTTTACAAATTATTGTGTGCTATACTTCAATAGAGAATTCCACCTTTTCCCATTCTAATAATGCTGCTTAATATAAGGAATCAAGAGCCACTCATTTATCATTTTACCATTAATAGGTATACACCACCTTTCCTGAGCACCATGTAATCAGTCTCTATATTATCCTAGGCCGAGAGAGTGGGTGTTTTTTGAAATAATATCAGAGAAAGACTATACTTGAATCTTCTTGGAGAGGAATATAAAAGTATTCTTAAGAGTTATCACACAGAGAAGTTCTAAAAGATTGATCTTTGGGCAGATATTTCTAACCTGAATCAACTTTGTCTATTTTACATAAACAAAACCCAAACTACCAAAACTATATTTGTTGGAGATAATCTATAAGGAATCTCCAGAAGACGATGTTCCAAACCAATAGGCTGCCAGGCCACAACGGGTCCTTGCTCCAAACCACTCAAGAACAGGATCACCGATTGTCTCATCGTCCTTCTGTGGTTTTGTTCTTTACCTATACTTTAAAAAGATGCTCCTATCATTCAGTCATGGTACTCCCCCATCTTTATTTTTGACATTCACCTGATAGTCTGCCAATTCCTCAAACACTGACAAAGTTAGCTAATACAAATCCAAATTAAAATTAGAAAGCTACTGGTTATGAAAGGAAGATCCTAGCATATATCTGTGGTTTAGTTACCAAATATTTAGTTTACCAAGTGTGTTAGCTCCTCAGTGTCTAGAATCTTAAATTCTGCTGTGTGACTACCACTAAACTATGTATTTCAAAACTGTGATCATTCCAAAGTAAGAACAAGAAGGTCCAGCAATTATAGACATCAAGATTATTAATATTTGACATATAATCATGAAATAGGGAGATTCAGTGAAGATCTGGAATGGTCTTGTTTTCTTAATATAATGGGCTGCTCTTTCTCTTAGGCTAAAACAGAAGCCGAAGTAGGATTAGAACTAAGAAATGCAAGCAAAACTACATCTTGGAAAGTGTATTATGATTTGCAAAAAAAGATCAACTGTACCAAGCCGTAATGTGCAACACAAAGTATTTGTAACTAAATGGATGGAGCTATAGTGTATTATGTTGAGCGAATTAAATCCTTCTGAGAAAGACAAGTACCATATCATTTCACTCATATGTGGAGTTTAAGAAACAAAACAGATACGGGGGGCGGGGGTGGAGGGTGGCAAGAGAGGTAAGCTCAAATTACTTTTTAAAACTGATTATCAGAACCATTTTATTACAGGAAGACCAGAGCACACTAACTCTCCATATTAGTCTTTATGTTTCAAAGTTTGCAGATTTCAGAGAAGTTAATTCTTTCAGAAACTTGTAGAGTTAACAAACCTTGACCTTTCCCTTCCCAATACTATGCTTACTAATTTCAACCTAAAATCAGCTTGATGCTTTAAGGAGTCTTTTTTTTTTTAATTTATTTATTTGTCAGAGAGAGAGGGTGAGAGAGAGAGAGCGAGCAAGCACAGGCAGACAGAGTGGCAGGTAGAGGCAGAGGGAGAAGCAGGCTTCCTGCCGAACAAGGAGCCCGATGTGGGACTCGATCCCAGGACGCTGGGATCATGACCTGAGCTGAAGGCAGCCGCTTAACCAACTGAGCCACCCAGGCGTCCCTTTAAGGAATCTTAATGTCTCTTCCCTTCTGAGACCCTACTCAAGCCCAGTGAAGATAGTATTCTTTTGTAGAGCAAATTTACTGAACTTAGCTTCATATGACGAACATGTTTCCTTGGTGGTCTTTGCCTGGTAATTCTAACATTAAGTAAATTTAGAAGTGATGTAATAATGAAAATAGTAGAAGAGAGGGCTTTCTTTTTCTTGCTTAAAGATTAGGTAAGTGTGTAACCTCATTACCTCTTAATTAATATTCTGTTCCTTATGCTGAATCAAAGAAATGGGAGAGACTAAACCCTAAATACATATTGAAGTGAAGTTTATCTGTCCCTCTTCTAGTCACACAAATGAATGATTATTCATTTTGTTTGAAAAAAATTTACTGACCTGAAAGTCCTTAAAATTATGTAAATACAAACATTCACAGAAGTTTTCCAAGAACTTCAAGTAGTTATATTATCCTAACTATCCTAACTATGGGATATCATAATGTTGATTATAATGTTGGTCAGTCTTTAAGATGGACTTATCCTTGTTGAGCATTGAGAGATTTAACCATAAGAAACATATAGAGAACTCTTTGAATTTTCACAGCATCTTATAATCATTGTTAAGTTTATTTGTATGACACACTGGTAAGAGAAGTAAATACTGCTATCCTTCTTTGACAAATGAGGACAGTGAGACGTAATGAAGGTCAAGCTTTGTTTCTAATTGATTGCACTGATTTTCTTAGATGTTATTTATTAACAGAGATCAGAAGTAGGCAGAGAGGCAGGCAGAGAGAGAAGGGGAAGCTGGCTCCCCGCTGAGCAGAGAGCCAGATGGGGGGCTCGATCCCAGGACCCTGAGATCATGACCTGAGCTGAAGGCAGAGGCTTAACCCACTGGGCCATCCAGGTTCCCCCACAGGTTATATTTTTAAAATTTATTTATTCACTTATTTATTTGAGAGGGAAAGAGCATGAGCAGTGGGGAGAAACAGAGGGAGAGGGAGAAGCAGGCTTCCCACTGAACAGGGAGCCTGATTCAAGACTTGATCCTAGGACCCTGAGATCATGACATAGACTGAAGGCAGATGCTTAACCAATTAAGACACCCAGGCTTCCCTCTATTGTACAAATTATTTTTTTTAATCCCTCATCTCGGCCATCTAAAGAGTAAGCATTAACTCTTGCAATGTTGTTATTTGTTCCACCAAATCACTAGTGCCTAAACACAGAAGAGAAGTTCACAGTGTTTAAAATATCAGTCTATCAGTGAGAATGCTCCCATTAATAGGATTTTAATACATTTTATTTGTAGAGATCAATACAAATGCTAGTTTTCTATTTCAGCATAAAACATCACACAGACTTCTCCATACATGTAATGGCTCTGGTAGTGGCAAAACAGTTCATCATCATCCAAGAAGACAAGAGGTCCCTTTACAGGACTACTCCCAGCAATTGCCAGTTAGGCTTTATAAAATAATGGTTTCTGATTATAACCTCATACAAATCATACAAAATTTCTTCTTTCTTATAACAAAACAGCAGAGAAATTGGGTTGGCACAGGGTATATGCAGAGCAGAACTTGATTTTTGCTCTGAGAAACTATATTGACGAACATCAAAGTAAAATATTTTGTGCAATTTTTAAATTTTTTTTAAAGATTTTATTTATTTGAGAGAGATAGAGTGAAAGAGCACAAGCAGGGGAAGCAGTAGAGGGGGAGGGAGAAGCAAGCTCCCCCACTGAGCAGGGAGTCTGATGTGGGACTCGATCCCAGGATCCCTGGATCATGACCTGGGCTGAAGGCAGACACTTAACCATCTGAGCCACCCAGGCACCCTATTTTGTGCATTTTACACACATTGTCTCATGTACTACTTATAACAATCCTGATAATAACCGAGCAGACAGTATTCTACTGTATAAAAACAGGGAAAGTGAGACACATAGTGCTTCTGCTACTTTACTGAAACAAGCAATAGTGGCCATGAGAATCCATGCTTTTGACTCTTAGTTAAGTAGTGTGTCTCCAACACGTGATTGCATCCCATGTCTAGAACATTCTTTCCAAAGTTCAGTGGCCACAATTCTTGTAGAATATATTAGCTTAAAAGCAAAACTTTCTAAAATCTGTTGCCATATTTAAGATATTTCTTACATATAAATGTCAAAAGTTTTAGGTTACTATGCTACCCTTTAGATGTACTAAATGCCACTCTGATGGTCTGTTTCTGAAGTTACCACTTTGATGCTAGGAATATATTTTTCTTCTTAATATTAGATTTCCAGAAAGTTGTTATAATTTCCTTTAAAACATTCACATGATTTTATATTTTAAGATAAACTTGTTTCCATTTTAGCAAAACTGATCATCCTTATTATACCTGAGGAAAGATATTATCAGTCACTTTATCACACTCCTTTAAAATATATTTTAGTTTTATTATCATAAATTTTTACTACATTAGAGGAGTACCTGGTATCACATCTCTAGTGCATGTCTGAATCATGTCTTCTTTATCAGACAACATGATTTTGAGTAATGAATGGGATCCACTCTTCAAAGGCTCCCATAACAAAGTACCACAGATTGTGTGTCTTAAACAAAAGAAATGTATTGTCTCATGGTTCTGAAGGTTAGAGGTCCAAGGTTAAGGTGCCATTGGGGTTTGTTCCCTCTGAAGGGTGTGAGGGAAGGCTATGTTCCATGCCACTGTCCTTTGCTTGTAGATGGCCATCTTCTCTGTATGTGTATCTCTGGGTCTATATTCCCCTTTTTAATAAGGTCATCACTCATGTTGGGTTAGGACTCACCTTAATAATCTCATTTTAATTTGATTACATCTGTAAAGATCTCGCCTTCCAAATGTCACGTTGTGACATACTGGGGAATATGACTTTAACATGTGAATTTTGAGAGGACGCAATTGAGCCCTGGACACAGTTATTCTGTAGTTTAATTCAATGAATATTTTAAGCCTCTACGATGTGCTAGGAAGTATACTCAGTATCTGGGAGAGAAATAAATAATTCTATGTTATCTGGTAAGAGAGAGGGATGGGATGGGTTATCTGAACCCTTATTTCATCTTCAAGATGAGGTCGAGTGACTAGCTGTCTGGACTCTGATAAAAGTGTTAGAATAGTGAAAAGCTCTGTGGAACCAGGAGTATAGCAGGGAGTTCCAGCCAGGAAAGATGGGTGAGTTAAGTCAAGAACTTTGGAAAATAGGAGTCCAATGCCTAGAAAGGCAAGAACCAAGGTAGAGGTGGGGCCCTTTGTGACCCCAGTGTATGAGGTGGAGATCAGATAAGTCAAGTTTTGATCAAATAGAACTGAAGGGTCTCTGTAAGGTGGCTTATAATTTTATCAGTTGGCAAGAGTTACAAGAGTTGAACAGTGACACGATGTATTCTCCAAACAGAGGCATGTTTTAGAATAAAAGAGGGTGGACGGGGCGCGTGGGTGGCTCAGTGGGTTAAAGCCTCTGCTTTCAGCACAGGTCATGATCCCAGGGTCCTGGGATCGAGCCCCACATCGGGCTCTCTGCTCCGTGGAGAGCCTGCTTCCTCCTCTCTCTCCCTGCCTGCTTCTCTTGCCTACTTGTAATCTCTGTTTGTCAAATAAATAAATACGATCTTAAAAAAAAAAAGAATAAAAAAAAGAATTCATCTTCTGTGAAGAGGCCGGTGGAAAAAACAGGCATGAACAGACACCGTCTTAGGTAACCAAGGAAGCATGGTCACCGTAGACCACAGGAATGTTAAGATTGGGAGGGTGAGCCCAGTGTCAAGGTCTGAAATGTTTTAGAAACTAGAAAACACACAATATAATTTAACTTTATGGGCACAGTACATCCTGCATATATACAAGAGAGCATAGAGGAGGGAATGATGAACAGTGAACAGGATCACAGATGAAGCAACATCCGAGTTGGTGTTTCACTCATAGATTAGAATTCTATTAATAAAGACAAGGAAATACTTTCAAGAAAGAGGAAGTAACATGTAGAACAGCATAGAGGTAGCAAACATTACAGTGAGTTGTAGGATCTTGCTTTTATTTAACAATAGCAAGTATTATTTATATACCTATCCTATGAAAGATTCTGGTCAAAGAGATAGGAACAGTATGGTGCTGGTGCTGACATTCTTTGGGGGAAGATAGCCAGTTTGGGAAAATGTTTCATTTTTATTATATCTCAAAGGAAGCTATTACTAGTTCCTTTATTGTTATCTTTTAAAATATATTAAATTTATCTTCATTATCATAAATGCTTAGTAATATTGAATACAGCTTAATATATCTTAATATATGTCTAAATCAGCTGTCTTCCATCAGAGAGAATGATTTTCAATAATAAATGATTGTGCCATTCCAGGTACATGTATGCAATGCCAAGAAAATAAAGGAGAATAAATATGCATAAAATGTGAGGCGCTTGGGCTGGCATTTTAAGTGGGATTGTCATGGTATTTGTCTAACTTTAGACGGCCTCCCTTCTCCACACTGTAACTGTTTCGATCTTCTCATCACAATGAACTGGTAATGTCAGGATATCAAGAAATAAGAACAAATTAAATGATTTCTGTGCGACACTTTGTCCACACATTGCAAAACACAGCACCGTTTAGGGTTTCCTAGTTTGCTTTACGTCTCGTGCCTAGAAGAGGTGTGATTTCAATTGTCTACACGGTTCTATCAGCAGAACTGGTATTCCTCATTCATGTTTGGTGGCAGATAACAGATTTTATTTGTTTGTTTGTTTGTCAGTAGTAGAAAACAGTTTTTCTGTAGGAAAATTCTCAGGCGACTCATTTAGAAAATGGAAGGCATGCTTTGGCCTTTGATGAAAAAATATTTAGAGACACAATTTATATACTCATAACATATCAGAATCAAGTCAATAGGCTGATCCCGTGACAAAAACTCTATTAGATTGGCTCATCTGAGATCATTACCTTTTCCTTCCCTTTCTCCTTCCCTCCTTCTACTTCTTTCCTCTTAAAAAGCTTCCCCCTGCTTTTTCCTGTCTCCTTTTAAGTTGGTAAGTATATTGGGAAGATCAGCATATAACAGCAGATCTAAAGAGAAGGCTTGAACAAAGTATTCATTCTACCTTGAGACAAGTATAGTGATTTTTTATACTATTTTGTACTTCCTATTTGGCTTTAAATAAAGAAGATTCCATGATATTAATTGGAAGAAGGGCTGTAATTTCTCAACACTTCTCTGTTCATTTAAGAAGGAAATGTGTTAGTAATGTAGGAACTGAGGTGGCAGGCTTTATGTGGGAATTCTGTACAAGATCTCTATGAGTGGTTTCAGGGGCTTACCAGTGCCAGTGAATTCTGAGGCAGCGTCTGGCAGGAGACCAGCAGAACTCAAATCCCAAAGGGTCATGGATGACAAGTGAAAAGCTTGAATGCTAGAAAAGACGAGAAAACAAGGAAATGTTTAAAGCCCCAAAGAAATAATATCAGATTTTTATTTCATTTTATTGTTTTAAGATTTAGTTATTTATTTGGGGAAGAGAAAGCATGTAAGGGGGCGTTGTGAGGAGGAGAGAGACAGAGGGGAATGGAGAAAAATCCTCACACAGACTCTCTGCTGAGCGCAGAGCCCAACATGGGCTCCACTGGGGGCTCAATCCCAGGACCCTGAGATCATGACCCAGGGTTGAAATCAAGAGTAAGATGCTTAATTGACTGAGCCACCCAGGTGCCCCAGATTTTGGTTTTAGAAAATTTCCCTTTGGTAAGAATATGAAGAATGTATTAGAGGGATAATTGTCTATTTAAGAAAAAAATTACCTTTGAGTAGTGGAAAAGAATGACCTACATTGAGACAGCGGTGGTGAAAAGGAAGAGAGAGTGGTAGATTTGGGAATTATGTTTTCTTCCTGCTTTCTGAAACATCTTACAGAATATCTGGCAATTGATGTCCTTGAATGAGTACATTAGAATTTCTAGGATTTGATAAAATTTGGGGGGGGGGGAGAAACCTGTAGTGAAAGGTTTTAGCTATAGCCCTTTTTAATCTCTTCTTACTGAAGAATAAGATTTGGGTTTTTTCATTCATTGATGAAGTTATATGGGCTTTTCCCACAAATACCACGTACGTGCACATGAGCACTTGTCCTTTTAGCTCTTACCTTAATTCAGTCATACAAATAATTTGACAATTCAAGCAGGAATTATTGAGAGCAAAAACAGAGCACGAGACTTAGATCTACATAGTGTCTCTCTGTGTTCATCCTGTATCATGGGTGTGACCTGTTAAAATTAGTCCATCTGTGCCTGATTCAAAACAAGTGTGTTCAGAGGCGTCTTCCAACTCTGCCAACTGGATCATAAGTTTGAGTTTCTGGAACCAGGCAAATAGCTTTGACTTTGTCCTGACCAGCGTGCTGCTTTTCCTTATTTTTTTCCCCTTTCCTTTTCTTTAGGATCCAATATTGATTGAATGAAAGGAAGTGCAACTTTAGTTTTATTATTGACTGTCTGAATAGACCGTTGTACTTGTTCAGTTCCTGTTGATCTACAAAGGAAAGCTTCATTGTTGTCTCTGCAATCACAGCAGTGATCAGGTGACTGTCGCACACTGCTTTATGTTTTCATTATTTTCTCTGCACCTAAATAAGGTGTCGAGAGTTTTCATACTTCACGAGCAGTATCCTGTAAATTATAGTAATATACTGTACTTCTTTGACCTTTTCAATATTGTGTGATTTGGTTGGCTGGCCTCTCTATTTATAGCCCTGTTGAGTAGAGGGGCAGAAATGAATAGCCCTCTGCTAATGAAAATATCATATATTGAAAGAGTCAAATGATGATACTGTCTTGGTCCAGATGACCGTATTTCACAAGATATACAGCATTAGGCACTGTAATTCTGATAAATCATTTGGCTGACAAAAGGTATAATGAGATTAGAAAATAGCCAAAAATTAATTCATCCACTGACAAGGTTTGTACCCAGGCTAAGAACTTTTAACAAAATCTCATTAGAATCCCAAGTTTAAAGTCACATTCTTTTCCATTCTCTGCCAATACTCAGGTTAGTACATTTGTTATTTACATTAGTAAGTGTGGTTTAAAATGATGATGGAGAATTTTCTTTTATAGCCTTAAAAAAATGTTGATCAAATTTCTTTTACTCTTTTTTTTAAATTTTCAGCTTAGTTTTGCCTTTTGAGAGTAAGGAATGCATTTTTGGGGTTTTATATTAAACGGTTTTAATGTAGAAAACATTGTGAGAGAATTGTTCCTAACGTTGTCTTTTTAGCTATATGTGTATGCTGACTCATGCTATGTTGCCTGCCCAAAGAATACTTAATAGCATTTCTAACTCTCATAGGCTCTTCATGAAACAAATCGTATCATTGTTATTCAACTTCTCTCAGACTCTGCTTTTACCTTGCAGGAAAGGGAAGGAATATATAAACCATTCTTATCCCAACAGGGAGGACCTCTTCTGTGTCAATTTGTGTAGCTACTTTGCCATTATTTAAAAGTAACTTTGCCCTGCGAACAGAAGAGAAGAGAAGCTGGTTCTCTGGCAGTCCTTGTTACTTTGTCATGAGACATTAGTAAGTGCAGGAGCAGTCCTTATTAGTATAGTGACCTGGCTCATTTCACAGGTATCTGAGCTCTACCCTAAGACGTCTGTGCAGCATCTATAGATCAAACTTTGAGAAACACAGCCCTGCACACCTCACTCTGTTCTTTTTTTCCTCTTTTTTGCATTGTAAATGAAGAGCTTTCACTTTCAAGGAGACCTGCAACCTCCCCTTCTGAGAAGCAGCAGAGATGGGCTCTGCTGTACAAGTTCATTTTCAATTAGTGTCTTGGATTTACTCATTTGAAAAGCTTATGAGAAGCCATTATGTATTAAAGGATTTTAGATGGGTTAGGCATGATTTATTACATAAAGTGGATTTAGACAGGTTTAAATTTGATTAAATGGCACATCTGTTGGGGTGGTGGTGTAAAGATTTATGAAGTAAAATCAAGTCAAAGAGAGAAAAATGAAAAAGTGATGTGTAGCCTGAAAGAGGATAAACGGAACCTATGTGATTGGAGATACTTAATCACATCTGTGACTCGGTCTATCTGAATTCCTAGTAGATGCTCGGGTATTTTTGTAACTTTTTGGCTCATTTCATCCTGGTAGTGATCATCCAGGATAAACTTGCTATTCTCGTTTATAGCAGAGGGAACTGAGGTTTTGGAGGAGTCAAAAGACTGACTTTAGGACAAACGGCCAAGCTGAGACGGAGCCATGAATCACACGCAGGTGGTTGTTTTCTTCCTGCCTTTAAAGGGCATGGCCTTTCCGTGTTGCTGTTATGTTCTTCAGTTGATGAGTCCTTTTTTCTCAGATTGCTCACACATGGCTGTGTTGTGGGTCTCACCTGAAAGGCTGAAGACATTGCATTGTGCCCACGTACAGAGAAACCAGTGGGAGTTCCTGATTAGAGGATAGGTTATTCCCAAACTGATGAGGGACTTACAGGGTTATCCATAAGTGATAATATCTAATATTATCCAGGTGCCTCTTCCTTTAACTAAGCACACACAGACAGACATCTCACCAGCAAATCCTTTTTGTTGATAGGTGTTATTTATCCCTTGGCTTGCTCCAGAAAGGATTTCCGTTGACTTCTCCAATGAAATCCTATCTGATAAGGGTTTGTTTAATTATCCCTCTTAGAAATAATACTTCCATTTGGATATATAACATTTTTGATCTTTACTGGTTACCTGATGGAATAAAAAAATAAATAACACCACTGACTTGCAAAAACTGTGAGAAAGAAGAAATTGATATTCTTAGTCAGCAAAGCATTCCTAACAATGCCTAGGAAGCTTATCACCTTGTCTGTCCTTAAGATTGGTCTCGCACAATTAACAGTTATAGTGAATTTCCATTTATCATAAAGTGCAGGCCCCAGATCAGAAGGACAACTGGACTAATCCAAATCGACTAATCCTTTTATCTCTACTCCCAACATAGTACTCTTTTGTTGGATATGAAAGGAAACTCAAAACCACTTTAAGAGAATTCACCGAATATCCATATGATATCCAGATAAGATGCTCGTGCCTTGTGAAATCAGCTTTGGATATCCAAGTCAAAAACATGTTTTAAAGAAAATGTATACTGTAATTACCATATTGGCTTCAAGTATATAGTTTCTAAAAATGAGAGAGAAATAGAGCATTACTATGCTTTGTTTCTCCAATGCCATTGATTCTTGCATGCACTTAAGAGATTATTCAAATTTTTTGGTTGTTTAGGAATTTCACAGAATTAAATAGTACTAAAGGCAAGTAGGCTATTAACCAAGGATTATAAAGTTGATTTAGTGTTATATGAGGTAATTCCACTTCGCTGCAACAATGACCTGCACATTAGGTTGAATTAAGTTACAGTAAATAGCATAGCATAACCCAGCAAAATCATTTCCTGTATTATGTTTACATCAATAACAGAACAATTATTTTTCATATGATCATTTGTAAAATGTTAGCCTCATGTGTTGGTGCTATTTTTAACTCTACATGAGGGAAGTGATTACAAAGGATGCATGGTTCCTGTCCTTAAATATAAATTCTTTTGGGGAGAAAAAGGTAACAAGGCAGAGAGATCTGTCACCCACAGGCAAAGTCCTGGTAGGCTTGGCAGTCTGTTCTGCCCACTACGTATCATGGCTAAAGCATTAAAGAAAATCCATGGGATATGAGTTCCCAGGACTTTCTGCTGGTTTTCTATTGGAAGATATTCATTCCCCTTAGATGATGAGTCCCAATTAATGAATTATTCAGTAGGACCCCAGGCTTCAATGGTGAACCCATAGAACATTTCCCTTTACCTATCTATGGGCTTCCTGGATTATGGGCTCTATATAGTAAAGAAAATCTTACACATTTGTCTCACACGTTTGACTGTTACTAGAGCATGGCGAAGGGATTGCACATAGTATGAATGTTTTGTTTTGTTTTGGCCCCCTTAATGGTACCCACTAACCATGTCAGAGATAAGTATCTGTCAGCAGTTTTATAGTAACCAACTCCTTTCAGGACCTGTAACTTTATCTCAGAAAAAAGTCTCTCTGGGCTAGGATTTGGCATGCAAAAGCTCAGTCTGAAGAGAAAGAGAGAGAGGAGGGGAGGGGGAAACATTCAGGAGCTCAAAGTGAATTTTTTATGTGCTAGACGATTCCAGCCACACACTTTTCCAAAGCCACCTGAGATAACTTTATGGTCCTAACCTTTATTTTAAATTAGGGAATTCATAAGAGAGGAACTCAATTTTCTGGCAGATATATTTGATACGCAAGAAATAACTCTTGCAAATAAGTAGAGTTTAAGAAGTAGAATTTGAACTCATTTTTTAATCAGTTTTATCATTTTAATAAAAATTCTCGTACCTCAGGGTAAACAGTTGGCCAGTTTATAGGTCAATCTGCAATATTTATGTGTTAGTTTAAAGCGTGCTTAAGTGTCTAGGCTTTACTCTTTAAGATGTTTACATTACATCTAGAGTGCTAACATAAATCACAAAATGTAAAGAAAAATACCCCAAAGTCGATAATATGTTATAACTGACTTCTCCTAGTTATGGCTTTATTGTTTCCTCTTGAGATTTCATAATTCCATCTTATCTCCTCCTCCAGACTTCTCACAAACTACCCTCCTCACTTCCCTGATTCTAGGGCTTCAAACGTTGTCAAGTCTTAGAAAAGAAACATAGGGCCATTTTAAACCAGTAAGCTTATTAAGGCAAGTCCCTGAAAGAATGTCTGGTCCATACAATATTCTCCATAAACAGTACATATATATGTTTGTGTTATTATTCTTGCTATCATTTCATTGTTGTATATGAAAAAATACAACCCAAACAAAAACAAAACCCTTGAGTTTGCAAGGTCCAGGTGTAGTGAAAGTGAGTGTTTTGTTGATCAATAATGAAATCAAAATAATTGGACAGAAGTGCTCTCGCCATTCAGGATTTGTACAGCCTTAATTATGTTGCATCTACCTGAAGACACAGTCTCCTATTTCCTATCCCTCTGCTGGCTGGAACAAGAGGAACATTAGAAGTTCCTTTCTCAAAGGATAGTCTAGAACTTGCCCCATTACTCTAACCCTCATTCTGAGAACCTCAGAAGGTACAGAACCCTCACACTGTCACTAAACCCAGCTTTGCTCTCTCTCCACTGTCATGTCCCTTCTCTTTACTGCTTAGAACTTGGTATCCTCAGTGGGACTGGAGCTCTACCATAGACCCCCTCATAGGAATCTTGCCAAGCTCTTGCCCACATCCTTTCTCACCCTCTATTTCTTGCTCCGTGACTGGGCTTTTTCCTCCAAATACTAGAGAGATACCCAAACATATTGCGCCCTATCTCATGTCCGATATTATCATGAGGCTGATAATTGCTTTTATTCCTTTGTCAAATAGGACCCATGAATATCAGCTCCAGTCTGCATAAGCTGGAGTTTACCATGCCTATTTAGACATTGAAAATGGAATCGTTTTGGGGCACCTGGGGGGCTCTGTGGGTTAAAGCCTCTGCCTTTGGCTCAGGTCATGATTCCCAGGGTTCTGGAATCGAGCCCCACATCGGGCTCTCTGCTCCGCGGGAGCTTGCTTTCTCCTCTCTCTCTCTGCCTGCCTCTCTGCCTATTTGTGATCTCTGTCTGTCAAATAAATAAATAAAATCTTTAAAAAAATAAAAAAGAAAATGGAATAGTTTTCATTGTACCTGACATCTGATCCTATACCTGGGTTGGTTATTTTAGCCCAGGTTCCAACTTCTTCCCTAATAGACTGGAACCAATCTTAGAATTTCATTTACCATTGGTCAGAGACAGATCACTGTTTTGAGGAATATGAAGCTATAAAATGTGGGAGGAGGCCTCGTTTAGAACAAGAATACACAATTTCAACTACAAAATTTAGTTTAGGAGCCCAAACAAGTGAGGGGATTGACCTAACGCTTAAGCTGCATTAGCTTCATGGTAAATATGCCTGTGCCTCTGAAAATTAACAGGACAATTAATGGCACTCATATGTTTCTATCCTGGAATAATGTAGTGAACAAAAAAAAAATCATTTATTCAGCCAAAATAATATTTTAAAGTTTTTACTTTGAAATAATTGGACTTAGAGAAAATTTATTAAAATAGTACATCTAGATCTTGTATATGCTTCACCTAGCTTTCAGAATGTTAAAATCTTACAAATATGATATAATTATAAAAACAGGTTAACATGGGTACAGTACTACTAACTAAACTATCAACTTGATTATTCAGGTTATTTTTGTGGGTTTTTTTATTTTAAAGATTTTATTTATTCATTTGACAGACAGATATCACAAGTAGGCAGAGAGGTAGGCAGAGAAAGGGGGAGGGAAGCAGGCTCCCCACTGAGCAGAGAGCCTGACGTGGGGCTAGATCCCAAGACCCTGAGATCATGACCTGAGCCAAAGGCAGAGGCTTTAACCCACTGAGCCACCCAGGTCCCCCTGATTATTCAGTTTTTACCAGCTTCCCCACTAATGTCCTTTCTTCTGTCCCCAGAGCCAATCCAGGATGATACAGTGCATTTCATTATGACGTCTTTTTAGTCTCTTCCAACCTATGATAATTTCCATGGTCTTTCTTTATCTTTTGAAGAGTATTAGGCAATTATTTTGTAGAACATTGCTTGATTTGTGTTTTTCTGATCTTTTCTAATGATTGGCTCAAAGAGTTGCATTTTTAGCAAGAATATTATGTAAATGGTACATCATTCTTCTCAGTGCATCATATCAAGAGGTACATGATGTTGAATTGTCTTATTGCTGGTGATGTTAATATTGACCCCTTGGTTAAGATGGTGTCTGCTGAGTTTCTCCATGATGAAGTTAGTAATTTTTTTCCTTCAAAATTATTGAAAATCTGCAAATATCCCATCTCTCTCTAAACCTTTCCCACTAAATTTAGCACTCATTTGTGGATTATTTTATTAGAGCTACTCTGTAGTTATAATGGTAGTTTGTTGTTTTCCTCATTCCTTCTGCACTTATTAATTAGAATCGTTCTGTAAGATGGTAATAATACTAAAGACAAGGAACACCATTTGTTTGCTAAATGACTTATTACACTATGGACTCATGGATATTTATTTTATGCTGTGAGTTATAATCTAGTATTATCATTATTTATTCCATTACCCAAATTATTCTAGTTTTGGCTGTTGGAAATTCTTTTAGTCTGGCCTCTCTGTTAAAAACAATTTTGAAAGAATTCTCTTTTTGTGCTTTTCAAACACATTTAAGAAGATACTTAACAATCAAATGTCTTAAACTTTATGTTCCCTGCTTCTCAATGACTACAGACAATGACTTCTCCTACACCTCAACCCTCAAGCCTGTGCAATCCTTCTAGCTTTTCATGTACTAATGTGCTCCTGTGTACTTGATTCGCCATTATGAAAGCCTGAGAACTCTCCCTCTGATCGGTTCTGGAAAATGTGAAGAATGGAGGAGGGTGGCTGGCCAAGTGCTTTCTTTAGATACCAGACAAGGAGGAAAGAATGACTAATTTTTGCCCAGCCCATTTGCACATACCACCCAGTGACTAAGTCCTTAACAAACTTGATTATCTTTATCTCGCACCATTTACCTTATGGCTTATTTTAGAAATGAAGGAACTGAATTTAAGTGACTTGTCCAAAGCAGCACTGATAATACGTGCTCTCCATGATGACATGTCTCACAGTGTTAGCCCAAGACCACTTTAGCTATGTGAGTTGTACAGAATGACTGTGCTTGAAAAGATGGGAATTAGGGAAGGAAAATTATCAGTGGGCTGCAAGATGGGCAGCTTCATGGAAATAAACAGGGAATATTATAAAGAGATTTCCCTAGTGTCCCAAGTTTCAGTATCATCAAACTTGTTCTTTCAATAAGAGTTTTTGTGAGAACATACTTTTGGGCATAAAAGCACAAGCTGAATAAAGAGATCTTTAAAAGTTAAGAAAACCAATTCTTAAAACTATCTTTACTTGAGGGAAATTTCATGTACTTCTAGTTCTAAGCAGAACTGAAAGTTAGATTCTGGTTCAGATCAATTTTAATGTTCTGTCACAGAAAGAAAGAATCCGAACTTGTGGGCTGGGGATACCTAAAGCTCTTTTTTTTTTTTAAGATTTTTTATTTATTTATTTGACAGACAGAGATCACAAGTAGGCAGAGAGGCAGGCAGAGAGAGAGAGAGAAGGAAGCAGAGCAGAGAGCCCCGCTGAGCAGAGAGCCCGATGTAGGGCTCGATCCCAGGACCCTGGGATCATGACCTGAGCTGAAGGCAGAGGCTTTAACCCACTGAGCCACCCAGGTGCCCCGGGATACCTAAAGCTTCTTGAAACTGAAAGTGGTGGAAGTTAAGCCTTTGATTTCTGAGATTCTCTCCAAATTTTACAAAATGATAGATCACCTCGTAATTCATTTCTTTCAAGAGATATGATTATAATTGTCCTCTCCTTAATTACTTTAGATAATCATGATTTATATGGATATGGTGTGAACATACAGCAATTTATGCTTATTTATCATAATGGTTTTTGAGGCAAGCCTAAACATATATATATATACATAATGTAGGTTTATATTTTATAGCATAAAATAATCAAATATTCCTTTCAATGCCCATCCTATGTGTATGGCCTGTCAAGAATGGATGGTATTGATGTTTATTTCCATAGGTAATCAGTGTGGGAAGGTTGAAAATGCTTAATTTTCCTGAGAGGACTGTCAAAGTTCGGAGAAAATATTACAGAATTAAAGAACAGTGATATGAAATGATGTTGTGTTATGTAAAATCCATAGGAGAAAGGCTTGAGTCACAACATACCACATTATAAGGGATACAAAGATGATGCCTATATGTGTGGGGACTCTGTTAGAGATTCCAAAATGGTGGGGGAGGGGGTGGGAGATAACCTCTGTCTTCATTAGCTCCCAAGCATTGTTGCTTCTTCATGGAATTATATCACTTTCGAAAGTCTAGAGCCAGATTTGAGAGGAGTGTGATTTAAACTGAATTAAGTCTCTGAGGGATTTATGTAAGAAAAGCATTTAAAATCCACCTGAAGGAACAAGGTAAAGAAGACATTTTGAAATGATTTTGTGGAACTAAAGAGCAAGTAAGATTTTCAGGCAGAGGGAATGACTTAAAAAGTGAAAATCTGGAGTAGAGGGCAGTAAAGTGCAAAAAGTTTGTGGAGGTAGGATATAATTAGATGACCAAATTAGGAATTTGCCTTTTATTCCATAAACAGAGAAAACTCAATAAGTTTTTTTTCTTTGAGAGAGAGAGAGAAGGAGAGGGTTGCACTTTGTGTTGTTTGGAATTTCCTTGTGTTATTTATCATTTTTGGAACATCATAGCTCCAATGAGTTGTGGGTTTCGTTTGTTGTTTGCTTAACAGTTTAAGGACATTGTCAGAAGTATACTGTAAAAATGTGAATCTGTTGCTAAGATGGTTTGGAGAGGGAAGATATTACAAGCAGGAAGAACAGGTAGGAAGTTAGTCTAGATATGTATAAGATAATATTTTATCTGAAAAGGGAGTTAAAATGTGGGATGGGCAAGGTAGATGAGAAAAATGTCACTAAATTAAAATCTGCAGGGATGATCCATTTGTGAATTAGGGATTTTTTAATTTTAAACTAGTAATTTTTTAAATTAATAAGAAAAAATGAATCAAGACTTAGGACTTTCATGTAGTTTTCACAGATCATTTAAAATATATATTTAAGAAATGTATTTCTTTAAGAGGATACTAAAATTGACTTGTATCTACAACCCATATTGATATTTTTATTCTGAATCTCTGAAATGTGATACTTACTCTCTATATTATTCATCTGCCATTTTAGCATGTAGTTATTACAATGTTTTATTGAGACATTAAATCACTGAACTTAATTTTCATATTTGTTTACCATATATCTATAATTATACTGTAAGGTAATTCATTCAGGGTAGCAGAGAAACAATTTTTAGACTTTATTTTCCCTCTGACAGCTAGAATATTTGGTTAGAATTTATATGTGCTTATTTTTTAATTGACAGATTGAATCAAAAATTGGAGAAGAAATTTTCATATAATAAGTGTGGCAGCTGCAAATACCTTGGATATTTTTCTTTGAAATTGTCCCAAATTTTATGAACATTGATGTTGGTAAAAATGCAGCTTTATTTCAAAAGAAATCTTTATTCTTTTGTCTTTTTCTTTCTTTTTTTTGATAGAGATTGCAAACTGCATTAAATTTTTTAGTGAAGTATAGTTGACATGTTAGATATAACATATAATATATGTATGCACTGAAATGATCACCTCAATAAGTCTAATTAACATTCCTCACCACATGAAGTTATAAATTATTTTTTTCTTTGTGAAGGGAGACTTTTAAGATTTACTCTCTAATTCTCTTTTTTTGAAAGAGAATTTATGAAAGAAACTTGAAATATTTTATTTCTATATTTGAATCTAATCATGTGGATCAGGAGTGATGACTCATGGCAGGTCAAATAGAAGGCTAACATTTTGAAACACTTGACAATCAAGTGAGATTTCCAAGGTTTCTGCAGGAGAATGTCGGCTGACAGGATCAAACTTAACATCAAGAAGCTGGAACAACATAACACCATATGAATGCAAGTATATTGTTAGTAAATTCTTTTTTTAAAGATTTTATTTAGTTTTTTATTTATTTGAGAGAGAACATGAGAGAAAGAGCAGGGGGGAGGGTTAGAGGGAGAAGCAGGCTCTCCACTGAGCAGGGAGCATGATGAGGGACTGGATCCCAGGACCCTGAGATCATGACCTGGGCCAATGGCAGATGCTTAACCAATTGAGCCACCCAGGCACGCCTGCTAGTAAATTCTACTGATGTATATACCTACATTCTTTAAATACACACACACACACACACACACACACACACACACACGCACACACCCCTTCTTATCTCCTTGGCTCTGGATGCAAAATAACATAGTTCTTACATTTCAGGTGGGAGAACTTTATTAAATGACTTGGTTTGAAATAGCTATGTGATAACCCTCCTTGGGTACACAGTAACGGTCCCGAAATCATTTCTTCGCAAAAGGTACAGATATATCCCATTCTCAGAAGGAGAAAACAAATGTTATGTCATTGTTCCCTCTTTTTCTTCAGTAGCATTCATTGCGTAGTACCAGCACAAGCATATGTCCTCAAAGTTATTTTGCAGTTAGCCATAATCATTCTGACCTCCAAAACATTGCTAGAAGTGTTCTTGGTTTCTGTTTGCATATTAAACACACTGAATAAATATTAAGCATAGTATAAACCAAACTATTCCATTACAGACCCCCCCAAAAAGAAACCTGTATTCTAAGATTTACCATATACAAAAATTATATTGAGGTATTGTTGGATTTACGTATGCAAGTTTTTATTCTTTAAGAGCTTCCAGAGTAATGGAGATAAAGCATGTATGTAAATCACTGTGAAGTTAGCAGAACATACTAATATGAATAATTCATAAAGTTAGAAGTGATAATAAATGTTGTAACATTTTAAAGAAGAAAAGGATCAACTCTGGTTGGGCTTACCAGACAAGAGTCCTTACCAAAAGTAGGAATCATAACAAAAGTAGGGCATCCAAGTCTGTAGGATAAAGTAGGAGGTTAGAAACTAGAGGCCGAGAAAACAATAAGGCTAAGCCACAAATATGGTCAAATTGAATAGAATTTGGAGTCTTAAAGGAACTAGGCCTGCTTGTGCTGCATTCCAAGCACTGGCCAATTTAGGTTTTGAATCATTACTTTGGGCCTCAACTCTACCTGGTCCCACACTCCACAATTAAATTTTGATCTTGATGACTAACCTCATTTCTCCTTTCTGATATGCATCCCTGGCTTGTCTCACCAGCTTGATGATCTCTTCAGTGCCCTCCATTTTTTAACTTGGCTCCTGTTTCTGTTTCTACCTTAGAATATTTTGACCTACTTATTACTCCTCCTGCTTACTGACCTCCTGCCCTGTGGCAACCTCATAGACATGACAGAATGGCATATGTTATGTTTCAGTGATGCCAAATTGATTTACTTGTTGGAAAGAGAAAATTTGTGTGGTTACTCATTGACAAAAAGAGATTTAGAAGTTGAAGAAAAATGGGGCCGTGTGGGTGGCTCAGTTGGTTAAGCAATTGCCTTTGGCTCAGGTCATGATCCCGGAGTTCTGGGATCAAGTCCCACATCGGGCTCCCAGCTCCATGGGGAGTCTGCTTCTCCCTCTGACCTTCTTCCCTCTCATTCTCACTCTCTCTCTCTCAAATAAATAAATAAAATCTTAAAAAAAGGAAAAGAGGTTGAAGAAAAATGCCAGAGGAAACCAAGTCCTATAGATTACAAACAACCAGTCAAAAAATACCTCAATTTTTAAAATCTTTTTCTATAAATTACACTGTATTTTACTTAATTTTCCTTTAAATTGATTTATTTTAAACTATTTGTATTCATCTTAAACAAAATTATCCATATAATCATTGTTTGAAGCTGTAATTATAGTTTTTATTCCCACACAACTATTAAAATTATTTTCTCCACTTACAACTAATGTTATGTTTCATTCTTTAGTAAATACTGTTACAATTAATAAGCAGCTAAACTGTTGAAGTTTTGGTCAGAAAATTTTAGCAGGATTAAACTTACGGTGGTATACAGGATGATTGGAGGTAGGAAAATAGAAGATTAAGGTAAATATAGAATCATGAGTTAATATACACCTTATTAGAGTTTTCTCTGAGCAAATAAAGAGAAGGAAATAATAGATGTGATAGGAAATTAATAGGTCTTACTGATAACTTGAAGTGGTTGGAAAGTTTAAAGGTTAAAAGGATATTAAATTTTGAGCCTCGGTACCTGAAAAAATGGTAGTACAATCAGTACAAATGGGAGTGTCTGGGAGAAGCACTGGTTTGTGGGAATGAATGATCAGTTTAGTTTGCGAGTTACTTAAATAAGGATCTACTAGACTACACTAGAGCTCCCAGTTACAGTTGATCTGGATGTCAAGTTGCTTAGCGATGATGAGAGTTGTAACCATGGGAGTAGCTGAGGTCCCTGAGGGGGTGAGTTTGTTGAAAGAAAATAGCAGATGATTGAAGAAGGAACCTTGACTGGAGGTCTGTATTTATTGGGCAGAAGGAAAAACAAAAGGCAACAATGGTGTCAGAGAAATAATGATCAGTCATGGAAAGGAAGAATCAATATAGGGTGTGGTTGTGCCCACTGAGGAAGAGTATCATCTAAAAATGGAGTAGTGGCTACAAATGAAACACCTTATATTTTGTGAGCATTTGAGAATGTGCAGAATGCTTTTGAACAAATTGGGCTACAGGTGGGAAGGAAAGAGCTCTGGTCAGAATGTGAAGACTTGATCAAACAAAGAATTTGGGAAAGTTGGTAACAGGCAGTTGGTGGTAAAGATATCTGAGAGCAAATGGCCTGATAGAGAGGGATGATGGTTTGAACATAGAGGGATAGATGAGTGGAACAGGAAAGCTTGACTGCATTGGGGGAGGACAGGGGGTAATGGGAATGTAATCAGAGTGGGACAATATCTTGGTAGGAATAGGATGTAGATTCAGTAACCAGTTTTAGTGTACGAGATTAAGGTTTGGTCAAAGGAACAAGGCTGAATTCCAGTTTTTAAAATTGAGAAATAAGGCCAAGATTATCAGCAAGTTTGACTTAATACTGACACTGAATTTAGGATCCATAACTAGGACTCCCCTGCCCCAAAGAGATTTCCCCAGAAGTTGGAATGGGATTTAGAAGATGGGTAAGAATCACATGACTTTACATAAGGAAGTGGATTCTGTAGAAGCTCAATCTTGGAGTCACTATTTTATTTTATCCTCCTAACAGCTTCAAGGCATATAGTTATTGTCAGAACCGGAAATTGAAACTTCTTTTTAAAATTCTCTTTGCAGTGCCCACATGAGCATAGTGAGGTCAAGGACAACGAAGGAAACCATTTATTAATGGTGATAATTCATATTGATGATTTCAAGGAGAGCAGATTCATGGGATTCTGAACAGGAAACATCACGGAAGTTCAGAGAGATGAGGGTGGGAAGGTACCCCAGTGGGTTGAGTAAATATGCCAGTACATCAACGGCTAATTAAAAAGCACTTCCCAAATGTTCTTGCAGCCTATTTGGAAATGTGTTTTGTTTTTATTTTAGTTTTTGGCAGTTCTGGTACTGGAGATTTAAAGCGTCAGCACTGATAGAATCATTCCCAGAAGAAACAATTACTAACTATAGTAGGTCCTCCCCTTCTAGGCACTAGATGAACTTGATTGGCTAATCTGTCATATTTCTCTATGAGAACATAATTGCCCCATTACAATGTTCCGTGACTACTGTTAGTGCATGTTTTATTAATCACATGCCCACAAGATAAACTGCCAAAAGCTAAACTATGTTTCACTAGACTTTAGTGAAAGTTCTTTTTCTTCCAAAAAGTGTTGACCTCCCAACCAGAACCGTGCCCTAGTGTTTTGTCTTCTGTTCACTCTGAGTTAGTGAGAGAAAAGGGGAGAAGTAGGTTATCCCTAAGGCTTCTCTAAGCAGGGATAATATATTAGCACATGTTACATATTTGGCCTATCCTCTGTAACAAACTATGTAATGAAAAGGTTCTAATGTCCTCCAAGATTCAACTTGTCCTTGGTGAACCCACGCCCATCTGTAGAGCCCAGGTCAAATTCTCTGCTCCTGTAGCACTAGCATCCTTATCCTGACCCTTTGACAGGAAGTGTGACCTCAAATTACTTATGCTAACCTGGCTAATTTTCTCACCTCTTCTAGTTTCCACCCGTATCATGGGGCTGCTGAAAACGTTACTGGAAAGAGAAACTTGTATACAAATGAGAATCCCCTAACTCCCAAATTCTTGCTCCTCTAATTACTCACCACCTGAGCAACTTAAAAGCATAATAAGGATAGTTGGAACCAATTGTATGTAGAGGCAGGAATACAGGGATGAACTCACATATGTTTTCCAATATGATGGGGACCAAAGAATACTGAAAGACTATATGATACTTACCTGGTCAGTTTGGTCCTTGCAGTTGTATAGGAACTAGATGATTAGCATGACTTAAAATATAGTGAATTCTGACTATGAAAACAAACTGTTTTTGAATTCTTCCTTCCCTAAATTATTGGTTTTGCCTGGGTATAAGGAGTCAGTCAAAGACACACAGTGACGGGATTTTATAGAGTGCCAAAGCCATGCTGAATTTATTTCTTTTAATTGTGTTCCGTATTCCCCTTTTATGAGTATACCCATATAAAATGGTACATAATATTTAACGAATATAGGCCTATAAGATCTTCAGGATTTAAATTCTAAGTATGCACATGAATGGAGTGCAATAAAATTATTTTATTGGTACAAAGGAATGCACCCACAGATGCTTTCCTACTTCTTTGCAGTTTAATTTTTTTTCAAAAAATGCAGAATCTGCTATGGGAACAGAGTAATTAATGTTGCCTGTCTCACAAGCAAAGTCTATTCACCAAATTTACAGCTAAAAACACAGCTCCAATCAATTCTTACTGTGTCTTAACATCATGTTTTTCATCCTTATCTCATTCTTTTGTTAATTAAATAAGATTTGTTATTTTCTGGCTCACAATTCAAAGAGCTCACAGAACTTCCCTAGTTCAAAATTCAAGGGCTCAGTGCTATTTTTATATTGAAAAAGAATCAATTTAGTTTAGAGGAGATTATGTGCAGAATAACAGTCTAATCAGAGACCTAAGGGCTGGTGAAATATTGTTACATTTCTGTTTCAAGTTATTCCTCTTGTCTTTTTTTTTTCCCACCATTAAACTGTGATCAGAGTAGAGAATGCCTTTTATAAATGGTTTAAATGCCAGGAGATGATCACTAAGAAGTGCAGGGGTTGATAAACAGCATTTGTGCGGACGGGTTAACTACTGAGTAAAAGTCCATTAATGCTTTTTAATAATACACATTCAATTATAACTCGCCTGGGCCAGACCATCCAGTCATCAAATGACAACTGCAGCTCGTATACTCTCCTTTAACAGCACATTTGCCCTCTGCAACTGCTGTGTTCGAACAATGCCATGCACTCATGTGTCCAAGCTTGTTTTTAACTACCCTTACTCCTCTTCATTCGCTTAGGGGTCCACGTTACCTAACCTTGTCTGACCTCCAATTTCTTTTTCCAAGAACTCTTGTCTGAACTAAAATTGATAATTCCCCTGCTGAAGCCTATGCTCAGTGTTGTGAATCAAGAATCAGTTTTTAAATAGAATATCTACTAAAGACAGAAGTAAAATAGAAAAATGTTCCTTGAAACCAGAAGTTGCAATTCATTGAATATTTTGTGGGGGGCAAAAAAACCCCATGTTTCCTATCATTCACATTTAGCTAAAAGCATTTTGCCTAAATGCCTGAAGGATCTTGGGTGAAATAAGTAGAAAAGTCTTCTTGGAAACACTAGCGATATAAAACTAGCCATAAAATGAATTCTACTCTAGCTGGTTGGTTCACTGGATCAGTTGAGCACACACCTCAGTGTGGTACATAGACATATAGCCATCTTGCTTCATCTGAGAACAGGTGTATTCAGCAAAGAGAACTGGTACATGAGCCTGGTGATAGCATCAGCCTTGCATAGCCTGGTGAGCTGGAACAGATTTTCACACTTAAAGGTTGTGTAATGATGAATTGCATTATAGGCATCTCTAAGTGGGATTAGTGAAGAGGAGAAGTTGACAGATGGTGAATTTTTTTATCCATGTCTTTGAATATCTGCAGGCTTACTACCTGGTCTTACATCCTTCCTTTGTCCTGTTTTTGATGAGGGAAGAATGAAAAGTACCCCTTTCTTTAGCCTAATAATAGTAGGGAAAGGAGACATAATAATGTTGTCCTCATTGCCACCATCGTCATATTCTTCTTCCTTCTTCCTTCTTCCTTCTT
>PISX010010090.1:0-72122 GCA_004024625.1 Mellivora capensis
TTGGCTAGTATTTTGGTGAGAATTTTCGCATCTGTGTTCATCAAGGATATTGGTCTATAATTCTCTTTTTTGATGGGATCCTTGTCTGGTTTTGGGATCAAGGTGATGCTGGCCTCATAAAATGAGTTTGGAAGTTTTCCTTCCATTTCTATTTTTTGGAACAGTTTCAGGAGAATAGGAATTAATTCTTCTTTAAATGAAATTCTCTCAGTTTTATTACACTTAAGGCTTAATGCTTAGGAAATGTATAGAGATTTATTTGAAATGTTTTAAAAGATTAAATTATGAAGTTCTGGCTTCATAAATGGATTGCCAAATGGTGGAACTCAACAAAGAAAACAGTTTGATTCATTCAGTGTCTAGATGGGAAGTGATTGTTTTGGACTCGAATAAAAGGAGACTTTAGAATGTGAGAAGTAGAGGGGCACCTGGGTGACTCAGTGGGTTAAGCCTCTGTCTTCCTCTCAAGTCATGATCTCGGGGTCCTGGGGTCAAGCTCTGCATCAGGCTCTCTGCTCAGGGAGCCTGCTTCACTCTCTCCCTCTGCCAGCCTCTCTGCCTACTTGTGATCTCTCTCTCTCTCTCTCTGTATCAAATAAATAAATAAAATCTTAAAAAAAAAGAATGTGAGGAGTAGAGGTTTAAATGTATTCATTAGAAAAGAATGATTAAAAATAAAGGTAAATGAGGATTGTTTTTAACTCCAAAAATTTTGTCAAGATCAAGTAAGCTAACATAAGTGTAAGCAAAGAAATAATGAAGAAAACATTAGTGAAACAACAACAACAACAACAAAATAAAACCAAAAAATTGAGTTGGCTAAGAAGTCAGAAACTGGTTCATTACAAAGACCAATAAAAGAAACAAATGTTTGGCAAATGTGATGAAGAAAAAGCATAATTGCAGATATAAAAGAACATAACAGATTTTCAAGCCTATGTAAAAAGGACAATTTTAAGGAAACTATAAATTATCAAAATTGACCCAAGAAGAAGTAAAAGCCTGACATTGACCAATAATCATAAACAAAATAGAAGTGTTACTCAGGGCTTTTCTCTTGAAAAAGACACTGTGGTCAAGCAAGTTTTAACAAACTTTCAAGGAAGATTAACTTTCATCTTATTTCAGATCATAGAGAGATATGGGAAATTTTGCATTTAATTTTGTAAGATTAATGTAGTTTTGAAACTACAATCAAGTAAAGCTTAAAAAAAATTATAGGCCAATCTTACGTATGTACATTAGTTGCCAAAATCTTAATTAAATTTCTTAGTATTTGAATCCAGCCATACAGTAAGACTGAAGGTCAAGATGAGCTCATCCCAAGAATTTAAGGGTATTTCAGTATTAGACAAATTATTCAGTGTAATTCACTATAAAGACAGATTTAAGGAGATACACTCCCAAGGAACCTCTCACATACTGTTATAATGCTTTCATAGAAAACTAGGAATAGAAAGAAATGTAATTAATTTGATGAACATTCTGTCAGTAAACATAATTTATGTTAAAACATTCCACGTGTCCTTTTTTTAAATTCAAGAATAAGAGAAAAATGTCGCTATCACCACTGTTACAGCCATGTGGAAGTAAAAAGAAACGCAAGAAATAAAACCTAACATGCCAGAGCATGCCACCTTGCGCGTGATATGGTTGTTTAGAAGAGTCAAGAGAATCAACTCTGGCAAAGTGGGAACAAAGTGAGAGATCTTCAGTCTCATCCACATTTGCAGCATGAGTATTTAAGTTCGAGCTATCGTTCTAGCAGTCTTTTTTTTTTTTTTGAGATTTCCAAAATCTCTACAGGTTATTTCTGTATTTGAAAGTGAATTTGTGTGTTTGAGGAACTTTCACTTAGTCTTTAGTTGGAAATGATTAATCTGTAATTATATTCACTGTATAATGACATACTCCAGAGACAAATATGAGAAGAATCTAATAGAATTCTACAAAGAACTTCTAAACAACAAAATGCTCATTTTAAAACCATATGCTTATAGATTGACATCCATATTTCATATTCCAAGATGAAAAACATAAAATCTCATTAGAGATCATAACCAACACATGAACATTTTCTATTTATTTTGATTATAGGGAACACCAACTTTGAACTTTAAGGAAATGTCCCTTCTCCCAAAGAATTCCATTCTTCTAATTAGTAGACCTGTGTTAACAAAAAAGTATTAAATTATTACTGTTATTTTAAAATTTTGTCAATAAAAAATTTTGTGTGAAAATTTGTTTTCTCTCTTGTTATATAAGTACCTGTACAATAGCCTTAAGTTTCTTCCTGGCCTACAAAACCTAAAATACTTACTGTTTGGCATTTTGCAGAAAAAAAGTTGTTGATCTTTACTCTAACCAGTCAATGTTATTTTAAAAGATTCGACTTTTATTGCTAGATTCTCCATTCTGCCATTTTTTTCCTCTTTTTCCACCTTTTTTTCCTTGTCAGATCTTCCCTATATTACACATATGTAGCAATAACACAGTCATAAGTAGCCCCACCATGTCCTGATGTAATATACTTTTGCATGAGTTCTGCTATGCACACTTGTTCACTTACCTGCATAAACTAAGAGGAGACATGGTGGCATTTAGAAAGTACCAAGTGCCTAGTTTGAGAGAGAGTCAGGGTCTAGGATTTGGAGCAAACTGAAACAGGTATTAGGTAGAGAAATTAGAACACATTAGGTACTTAGAATATGTATTGTCAATTAAAATGCATGCTGTTGTGCTCTATAACAAAGATGCTGTGATGAGTATAGGTAGACTGAACCAGATCCATCAGTATGAAAATGGCTGTGATGGTTCTCCTTTCATGAGCTCTGGCTTTGTCACTTTCCCATGGTATCTTGCCAAGTCAGGGACTTCACATACCATACATCAGCTCACAGAGTCACTCTTGACTTCTGCGTAGGTAGGTGTTTCTCCATAGTTTCTTACAAGCAGTTCTCAAGCTCTCTTCTGTTTGAGGAAGTTTTTTTTCCCCTTCTTTTCTCACTTAAGAGGACATACTGTAGGTACAATTATGATGGTAAGTCCACATCCATGCAGTTGTATAAGAAAACAAATTAGGGACGCCTGGGTGGCTCAGTTGGTTAAGCGGCTGCCTTCCACTCAGGTTATGATCCCGGCATCCTGGGATCGAGTCCCACATCGGGCTCCTTGCTCGGCAGGGAGCCTGCTTCTCCCTCTGTCTGCCTGTGCTCGCTCACTCTCTCTCTCCCTCTCTCTCCCTCTCTCTCTGACAAATAAATAAATTAAAAAAGAAAACAAATTATGTGTTTTTGTTTCTTGAGTATGAATTTCCTTGTGTACTTTCAAGAGAGTTATTTATTTATTAAAGATTTTATTTATTTATTTAACAGAGCACAAGCAGACAAAGGGAGAGGGAGAAGCAGGCTTCTCACTTAGCAAAGAGCCTGATGCAGAGCTTAATCCCAGGACCCTGGGATCATGACCTGGGCTGAAGGCAGATGTGTAACTCATTGAGCCACCTAGGCGCCCCTCAAGAAAGTTATTTTAACTCTTCATTTTTTTAAAAGATTTTATTTATTTATTTGTCAGAGAGCGAGTGAGCACAGGCAGACAGAGTGGCAGGCAGAGGTAGAGGGAGAAGCAGGTTCCCTGCCAAGCAAGGAGCCCGATGTGGGACTCGATCCCAGGACGCTGGGATCATGACCTGAGCCGAAGGCAGCACTCAACCAACTGAGCCACCCAGGCGTCCCTTAACTCTTTATTTTTAAGGCCTAGTTATAGCATTAAGATGATTCAACATTTACTAATTATTATTGTAGATTATGCTGTGCCTAGTGTGTTTTCGGCAGTCTGTTTTATCTTGGTGCATTTTGAAGTCTTGTTAATACTCTTTCTGTTTTCCTGAGAGCAGCTATGTAAAGTATACTTATCAAGCTATTAAACCACTTATGATTTGAGGGAGGGAATATTTCTTTTGCCTCTATTTTCCAATTTAATATTTTTAGTGACCTAAAGATTTATTTTTAAGTGTAGTCATTTTAATTTTTTTCTGTTGCCCATGTCTTTCAGCTCCTAGAGATAATTCGTTATTGCTGCTGCGAGCAGAGTTATATTTAACCATGAAGAACTACGAGCAGGCTCTCCAGGATGCCAATGCAGTTTGTCAGAATGAACCTCTCTTAACTAAGGTATTTGACTAAGGTATTTGTTGGCTTTGGAGATAATAAATGTAAGTTTATGGGACTTTCTTAAGAATAAACTAGTGATTGTGATTAGGTACCTACATACAGTGTTCATTTCCTTCAAGATGGTAGTCTAAATGTAGCAATCCACTTCATAATAAGCCAACTCAGTTTAAAAGACCAGAAAGTCTCCCAAATGGACTTAGTTAAGAAACACTACTGGGTATTTACCCCCAAAGATACAGAGGTAGTGAAAAGAAGGGCCGTATTCACCCCAGTGTTCATAGCAACAATGGCCACAATAGCCCAACTGTGGAGAGAGCCAAGATGCCCTTTAACAGACGAATGGTTAAAGAAGATGTGGTCCATATACACAATGGACTGTTACTCAGCCATTAGAAAGGATGAATGCCCAAATTTTGTATCAACATGGATGGACTGGAGGAGATTATGCTGAGTGAAATAAGTCAAGCAGAGAAAGTCAATAATCATATGGTTTCACTTACTTGTGAAACATAAGGAATAACATGGAGGACATCAGGAGAAGGACAAGAAAAGTGAAGGAGGGGGCATCAGAGGGAGAGATGAACCAGGAGAGACTGTGGACTCTGAGAAACAAACTGAGGGTTTTAGAGGGGAGGGGGATGGGGGATGAGTGAGCGTGTGGTGGGTATTAAGGAAGGCACATATTGCATGGAGCACTGAGTATCATATGTAAACAATGAGTCTTGGAACACGACATCGAAAACTAATGATGTACTGTATGGTGACTAACATAACACAATAATTAAAAAAGAAAAATAGTTTAGATTACTTTTAGGAGATATTTAGCTGAATAATATGACTTTTTAATAGGTGAATATATAAACAATGATAAAATTGTATAAATTTGTGAGTAAAGGGGAAATGTTTAAAATTACACTTTAGTAAGTTCCTATAATAATCATGATTAACAGTTGGGCCCTAATATGCATGGAACATGTATATGTTGTTAGTGAAAGGTAAGTGTTTTGTATGTATTTTGGGATAATTTTAGCCTATGTTGGAAAGGTCTAATATTGCTTTCTGTGATGACACAAAATAAACTTTGTTAATATAAAAACGATAGCTGAGGGGTGCCTGGGTGGCTCAGTGGGTTAAGCCTCTGCCTTCGGCTCAGGTCATGATCTCAGGGTCCTGGGATCGAGCTTCACATCGGGCTCTCTGTTCAACAGGGAGCCTGCTTCCCTCTCTCTCTGCCTGCCTCTCTGCCTACTTGTGATCTCTCTCTCTGTCAAATAAATAAATAAAATCTTTTTAAAAAAAAAAAGATAGTTTAAGTTGTCGCTGAGGATTAAAAAAGCCAAACAATGAAAGTTGTAGCTTTTTCATGAATCTCTGGATTTATAAAACCCAAAAGAGATTTTAAAGTTTTAAGGAACTTGTAATGAAATTAATGTGGATAACATGCTGTATTAGCTAGTAAGTAAAAATATTTTGTTCCTCTGTATTACTTTTTTTTGTTTTAGAAACATTGAAGAGGCATTAACTTATATTAATAGAAAAGATGTCCTTCTTTCCTTCCTTCTATCCAACCTTCCCCTCTTTAAAACAAAATGTTTTCAACTTAGATTGAGTGTTAAATTGGAATTGGGGATTAGCCCAAGAATGGGAAACAAATGTTTGTTGGACCAAGCCCAGAAATCTGTTTTTTTGCTTGCTTGCTTGCTTCACTGAAAACACTTTCTCCTCCTTTTTCTGGTAACTTTTCTCCTGTTCCTTGATCTATTAATCTTCTGAGTTAATTTCTGTCAGTAACGATTGAGCCTTAATTGTTACAAATTATAAGTTCAGTATTTCTGACTGACAGTAGACCTGTATTGTCCTGTGAGGCTTGTTTCTTCTCCACCGTATTGATTCTTTGAGCTAAAAACTTGGCAGTGTGTTTGTGATGAAAGATAGACTTAGATATTACAAGGTACATAGATAATTTTAACTGTAAGAGAGCCAGAAAATGAGTTACTAGTTTTGGGGATTTGGATTATGTCTTTAGGGTTTATTGCAAATCTGTGGACCTCAATTCTTGATAAGTGCCTAGTGAAAAACAACGTTAATAGAAGTATGCCCTAATAAATCAATTTAAGATAATGAAGGATAGAAATTTGTTTCCAGGTTAATACTATAACTAAAGGATTAGGGCAGAAGTGATATTGGAAAGTAAATTGAAAGGATTGAGGGAAGGATGAAGTGTCCAACTGTGTTCAGATGACGGAAGCACTTGTAGAACCAACTTTGAGTTTTCAGTTGGGAAGTCCTATACCAGTGTGTTTTATCTAGGCAAAAACTGTCCTTTCGAGCCATCCATCATGGATGATACTGATTCAAAGCTTTTGGTGCAAATGGAGATAGATAAACCTGTACTAACAAAATATTTGCCCATATGAGAAATACAAGTAGGCATGTGATAAATTTGATCTTATCCAAATGGGTAAGCATACATGTAATTTTTATTTTATTTTAAGATTTTATTTATTTATTTGAGAGAGAGACAGTGAGAGAAAGCATGAGAGGGAGAAGGTCAGAGGGAGAAGCAGACTCCCCATGGAGCTGGGACCCGCATGTGGGACTCGATTCCAGGATTCTGGGATCATGACCTGAGCCGGAGGCAGTTGCTTAACCAACTGAGCCACCCATGCGCCCATACCTGTGCTTTTTAATGCTCATGGAGTCCTATGCTGGTAAAATAAGTCTCAATAGATTTCAAATTATTGAAATCTTGAAGAGTATGCTTTCTGATAATAGAATGAAAAGAATAATTGATAATAAAACATTCAGGAAATCGTTAGATACCTGTTTTAATCAGATTACCTCTGAACAATCCATGGAATAAAGAAGAAATCACAAAGGAAACTAGGGGCTATTTGAAATCATTGATAATAAAGGCACATTACATCTAATTAGTCATATGCAGCTAAGCAATTCTTTGAGGGAAATTTATAACAATTGTAAATGATTAAATAAGTAAGGTCTCAAAAGAGTGATCTGTTTCCTCCTTAAAAAACTAAGAAAAGAAGAGCAAATTAAAATAAAAGTAGAAAGAAATAAATAGAAGAGCTAAGAGTCATAAATAGAAAACAGAAAAACAATAAAGAAAAGTCAGTGAAACAAAACCTATTGTTTTGAAATGATCAGTGAAATTGATATACTTCAGATTAATCAGGAAAAAAGAGAAAAGGTACAGATTACTAATATCAGGAATAAGAGGAGCTATCACTAAAGATCCCACAGACCTTAAAGGGTAAAAAAAAAAAGGAACAATTTTATGAACAACTTTATACCAATACATTCAACAACCTAGAATTAACAAAATCCTTGAAAGATACAAACTACCAGTGTTCATTCAAGAAGAAATAGAGAACCTCAATAACCTTATCGCTCTTTAGAGAAACTGAAGTTGTAGTTAACCACCCCCCCCTCAAAATATCATGACCAGATGGAATTACTGGTGAATTCTATCACACATTTAAGGAAGAAACAATGTCAGTCCTTCCAAGACTCTTCTGGAAAACAGAAAAAGAGGTAACACTTATTTTATGAGAACAGCATTATTATGATTAAAAAATAACAGGCAAAAATATTAAAAAACAACTTTAAACTGATATCTCTCATTATCTCATTTGAAATTAAATTTGTATGTATTGACAGAATGAAAAAATGCAATAAATGAAGAAGATAAAGTACTTGATAAAACTGAATGCCCTTCATGTTAAAAATTTTGAATGAACTAGAAATGGGGGATTTCCTCAGTCTGATAACCATTTTCTATGAAAACCTTTACAGAAAACATCATACTTGATGGTAGGGAATGGAATGCCTTTCTGCTAAGACCAAGAAAAATAAAAGGTGTTTGCTTTTACCACTTACCAATAAGGTACTGGAGTTCCTAGACAGAATGGTAAAACAAAAACAAAAACAAAAAAACAAAAATTAAAAAAAGAGAAAAGAACAGAAATAAAAGGCATAAATAATAAAGAGGAAAGTGCAATACTGTCTATTCACAGTTGACATAATTGCTGGGAAATCTCAAGAAATTTACAGAAAGCTTGCAGGATATGAGGTGGTATGCATAAATGAAACTAATCATATTCTACTCATCAACAAGAAACAATTATAAAAATATTTTTAAAATAATACTGTTACAATAGTTTTTTAAAAATGACATATTTAGGGATAAAGTTAACGAAGTACCTATAAGATCTGTATACTGAAAACTACAAAACATTGCTGAGAGAAATTAAGTATCAGTAAATAAGTATAAATATGGACCATGTTCATGGATCAGAAGACTCAATGTTAATAAGATGACAGATTCCCCAAATAAAAACAGCACAGGCCCAATTAAAATTCTGATATTTTTCTTTGCAGATTTTGACAAATTGGCTTTAAAACATACATATATTTATGTATGTATATATTTCCACACATTTATGGAAATACCAGGGACAGAAGAGCCAAAACTATTTAAAAAAATAAGAATGGAGTTGCAGGAAATATACTACCTGATACCAAGACTTACTATAAAGCTACAGTAATGAGACCTGTGTAGATTACTAAAACAGAAGACGGTACAGAAATACACCTACACATCAGTGGTGAATTAGTTTTTTACAATAGTGCAAAAATAACTCTATAGGGAAAGGATAATTTTTCATGATTTTAGTAGGAGACAATTGAATATCTATTTGCCCAAAAAAATGAACCTCAACCCTCTCTTTATATTGTATATTAAAATTAACACAAAATGAAGCATAGACTTAAACATATAGTCTATAACCATAGCATATCTGAATCAAAGCATAAAAATCTCTGACACCTTTTGTAAAGCAAATATTTCTTAACCAGGACACAGGACAAATTATGAAAAAAAAAAAAGGTAAATTGGTCTTCATCAAAATTGAAAACTCCGTTCTTCAAAAAATGCTGCTACAAAAACAAAATGGCAAACAGAATGGGAGAAAATATTTGCAAGACATATATCTGGTAAACCATATATCGTATATAGCATATATAAAGAACACTTACCAACTCAATCATAATGTAAATAAGCCAGTTAAGTAATGGGCAGGGACAGATACTTCACTAAAGAAGACATAGGAATATCAACTGAACACATGAAAAGAGTCTCCACAAGATTAGTCACTAGGAAAATTGAATTAAAACCTCAAGGAGATACCACTAAATACCCACCAAAATGGCTTAAACTTAAAAGACTGACCATACTAAGTGTGAACAAGGATATACAATGTGGTGGGAATGCAAAATAGTACAGCCACAATGGAAGACAGTTTTGGAAGTTTCTTTAAAGTTAAGCATACAGGGGTGCCTGGGTGGCTCGGTGGGTTAAAGCCTCTGCCTTTGGCTCAGGTCATGATCCCAGGGTCTTGGGATCAAGCCCTGCATCAGGCTCTCTACTCATCAGGGAGACTGCTTCTCTTCCTCTCTCTGCCTACTTGTGATCTCTGTCAAATAAATAAATAAAATCTTTAAAAAAAAAAGACTTCTTCAGAAAAAATAAAGTTCAGCATACACTTCCTATGTGACCTAACAATCAAGCTTTTAGGTATTTTCCCAAGAGAAGTAAAAAGATGTTAATGTGATATTTATAACAGCTTAATTCGTAATAGTCAAAGACTGAAAATAATCCATAGGCCTATCAACATTTAACAGAAGGTGTCAGCAAGATTGCAGACTAGGGGGGTCCCAACACTCATTTCCCCCACAAAATCAACAAAAACAATAAATAAACAACTATAAAGCAATGAAAACAGCTCTGGACTACAGTTAAGCAGCAGCAGCAGAAACTCTGTAGAGCCTCAGAACTAAGGATGGCCACAAAGAAAAGTGTAGGAAGTATTTTACCTCTGTCACTCCATCTCCCAGTCCAGAGCAGCTCAACAGCAAGAAGGATCCCCTCAGAGGAATTTCACCCTATGGGGTAAAGAGAACCAGAGGACTCTTTTAATCCTTGTCATCACCATGAGCTTCTGCAGGCTTTGCTACTGAGGACCCCAGTACTCTTAACCAATGCTGAACCCAGCTGATGGAGCTGCCCAGAATTCTGCCTCAGGATCTCCTTCCCAGGGCTAGCGTTGTTGCTGCCCTCTGGAGTCCAAGTTACTGCCCTGCTCTCCAGGACTAGAATGCTACAGGGCCTCACCATCTACAGGAAGCAGAGCTACCTCTGTGTTGTGGCCAACCCTCTCAATCCTAAGCCTTGTCACTGACCCACCATTTCAAATCTGAGCTTCTGCTGCTCTGTACCCTGCATTCTGGGTCCTAAGTGATGAGTTTGACCTGCTACTGCTGGGTCAGGCTGCTGTTGCTGTGTATCCCACCCCCTTGGTCCTGAGTTGGGGCTATGTAGCTGCTGTTGTGCCATCACTAGGGGCCATACAGTTGCTGCTCTGTGCCCCACCCCCTTGGTCCTGAATTGGGATACCTCTTTGCCCTGTTACCACTGGGCTATCTGCTGAGGCATCTCATCCCCCTAAACTCAAATCACTGCAAGGAGGTCCAGAGACCCAGATGCCAGTTCCAGAGGTGATCTGCACACACTCTTACACCTCAGATACTATCATCAGAGCTAAGGGAGTCTGTGGCCCAGACCATGGACTGAGGTAGTTCTGCATATCACTGAGCCTGTGACCCCAGCTTCTCTGCTGCTGTGAATGCCAGTACACCATCACCAAAGTGGATCCTCTTGGCTAGAACTTAACACCCATGGACAACATAGAACACCTGCAGGCTTTACCACCGAGGACTCCAACAGCCCTAGCCACCACTGCTATCACAGACATCCATAGGATGCCCACAGTCTTGGGTGCTGAGTGTTCCCACAGCCTTCACCAGTGTTGGACTCCATTGCCAGATCTGCATGGAGACTATGCCACGGCACCCTAGCCAGCCTGTGCCCTTGCAGCCAACTTTAGAGGAAAGTCTTTCCCCCTTGAATCTACCTTGTCCAGACAAAACCAGTAAGGAAATAATGGACTTGGACTACATTTTAGGCCAAATGGATCTGATAAATACATATAGAATATTCTATCCAAGAGCAGAAAAATATATATTGTTTTCAAGAGCAAACAGAACATTCTCCAGGATGGTTGATATGTTAAGGTCACCAAACAAGTCTTAACAAATTTAAGAAGATTGAAATCTTCTTATTAATTAAATCAAGTATTCTTTCCAGACACAATGTCACAAAACTAGAAATAGTAACAGGAAGAAAGCAGGAAAATTCACAAATATGTGGAAATGAAGCACAGACTTCTAAACAACCAGTGAGTCAAAGAAGAAATCAAAGGAGAAATAAAACTCGAGACAAATGGAGATGAAAACACACATACCAAAACTTATGGGGTGCAGCAGAAGCAGTTCTAATAGGGAAGTTTACACCTACATCAATAAAAAATATTTTAAACAACTTAATCTTATTCCTCAAGTAACTAGAAAAAAAAAACTAAGCCCAAATTTAGCAGAAGGAATAAAAATTAGAGCAGAAACAAAATAGAGACTAGAAAGACAACAGAAATGATCAATGAAACTACGAATTGGTTTCTTGAAAAGATAAACAAAACTGACAAACCTTCTGCTAGACTAAGAAAAAAAGACTCAAAAGAACGAAATTATAAATGGAGGAAGCATTACAACTGATGCCACAGAAATGTAAAGGATTTTGAATAATTATATGCCAACAATTGACATAACTTCAAAGAACGGATGTAAATTCCTAGAAACGTACAACTTACTAAGACTTATGAAAATATAAAAAATCTGAACAGACCAGTAATGAGCAAGGAAATTGAATCAGTAATCAAAATCTCCCAAAAAAGAAAAGCCCAGGACAAATGGTTTCACAGGTAAATTCTACCAAACATTTAAAGAAGAACTAATACCAATCTGTCTCAAACTCTTCAAAGAACTGAAGAGGAAGGAACACTTCCAGACTCATTTATGAGGCCAACATTACCTTTATCCTGAATCCAGATAAGGACAGTCCAAGAAAAGAAAATTATAGGCCAATATCTCTGATGAACATAGATGCAAAACCCTCAACAAAATACTAGCAAACAGAATTCAGGAACATCTTAAAAGAACTGTATACCATGATCAAGTGGATTTACTGCTGGGATGCAAGGATGATTCCACTGTTGCAAAGTAATCAATGTGATACACCGCATTAACATAATGAAGAATAAAAATCATATGGTCATCTCAATAGATGCAGAAAAAATATTTGACATAATTCAACATCCTATCAGATAAAAACTCTCAATGAATTAGGTGTAGAAGGAATATTCCTCAACATAATTAAAGTTATATGTGCAGTCCCACAGCTAACATCATACTCAAGAGTCAAAAGTTAAAAGCCTTTCCTCTAAGATCAGGGATAAGATAAGAATGCCCTCTCTTACCACTTCTGTTCAACATAATACTGGAGAAGTCCTCACCACAGCAATTTGGCAAGAAAAGGGAGAAAATAAAAAGTATCCAATCATAAAGGAAGAAGTAAAATTATCTGCTTGCAGATGACATGGTTTATATATAGAAAACCCCGAATACTCCACCAAAAAACCATTGGAACTAATCAATGTATTCTCTAAAGTTGCAGGACACAAAATCAGCATTCCAATACACTAACAACAGACTATCTGAAGAGAAATTTAGAAAGCAGTCCCATTTACAATGACATCAAGAATAGAAAAAATAGCAAAAAAATTTAGCCAAAGAGGTGAAAGACCTGTATACTGAAAACCATAAGACATTGAAAGAAGTTGAAGAAGCAAATAAATGGAAAGGTATCCTGTGTTCTTAGATTGGGAGAGTTGATGTTAAATAGTCCATACTGCTCAAAGCAATCTACAGAGTCAATGTAATTCCTTTAAAAATTCCAATGGGATTTTTCACAGAAGTAGAAAACACTATTCTAAAATTCATAAGGAAGCACAAAAGATCCTTAATAGCCAGAGCAATCTTAAGAAAGAAGAACAGAGCTGGAAGCATCACGCTTCCTGATTTCAAATTATGTTGAAAGTTACAGCAAGCAAAACAGTATGGTACTGGCATAAAAATAGCCACATAGACCAAGAAAACAAAATTTAAAGCCTATAAATACACTTATGCATATGTAATCAACTAATCTTATACCATGGTGCCAAGAACATACAGTGAGAAAAGGATTTCTTCAATAAATGGTGTTAGGAAAACTGGATATCCATATGCAAAAGAATGAAACTGGGCTCCTACCTTATACCACCCACAAAAATGTGCTTGGTTTAAAGACTTAAATGTAAAACCTGAAACTGTGAAACTCCTAGAAGAAAACAGGGGGGAAAGCTCCTTGAGATTGGCCTTGGCAATGATTTTTTGGATGTGATTCCAAAAGCACCAGTACCAAAAGCTAAAATAAACAAGTAGGAGTGTATCAAACTAAAAGTTTCTGCACAGCAAACAATTAATAAATTAAAAAGGTAAGCAATGGAATGGGAGACAATATTTGCAAACCATATGTCTGAGAATGGACTAATATCCAGAATATATGAAGAACTCCAACTCCGTAGCAAAAATTGAATAGTGAGATTTTAAAGATAGACAAAGGTCCTGACTAGACATTTTTTCCAAAGAAGATCTACAAATAACAAATAGGTCCATGAAAAGGTGCTCAACATCACTAATCAAAAATGCAAATCAATACCACAATGAGCTAGCACCTCAAAACTTGTTAGGATGGCTAGTATAAAAAAGACAAGAGATAACAAATGTGGGCAATGATGTGGGGGAAAGGATACCCTTGTCTACTGTTAGTGAGAATGTAAATCGGTACAGCCATTATGGAAAACTGTATGCAGCCCCTCCTCAGGTAAAAAATGGAACTACCATATGATCCAATAGTCCCACTTCTAGGTATATAGAGGAATGAAGTCAGTATAGCTACAGTTAGTTAACAGGTAGCTACACTCCTGTGTTCATTATGGCATTATTCCTGGTCCCCAAGATATGGAAACAAACTAACTGTGGGCAGTTTAAGAAGGTGTGATACACATACACATACACACACACACACACAGAGGAATATTATTCAGCCTTTAAAAAGAAGGAAATCGTGTTATTTCCAACAATGTGGATGAACCTGGCAGGTACTGTGCTAAGTGAAAGAAGCCAGACAGGAGATAAATACTGTATAGTATTTGTCAAACAAAAAGTGATCTCATAGAAACAGAACAGAATGGTGATTGCCAGGGCCTGGAGGGAGGGGAATATGGAGAGATGTAAGTCAAAGGGTATAAAAAATTTTGAGGATCCAATATATAGCATGGTGACTGTAATTAATAATGCAGGATTACATACTTGAAATTTTTCAAGAGTGGATCCTCACTGCAAAAGAAGGAGGGAAGGAAGGAAGTTAAGTATGTGAGGTGGTGGGTGTGTAATTACCTTGATTGTGGGACTCATTTCACAATGTATGTGTATATCAAATCATCATGATGGATGCTCCATTTTATATACATTTATATTTGTTAGTTCCTCAATAAATCTGGATTAAAAAACAAATTCAGCTATCATTTGGAGGAGGTTAAATTCTTAGTTTTGGGCTTCGTGACAGTATTTTTTTTTCCTGTTTGCTTTAACTCTCAAAATGTATCATTCCTGAGACATTTTGAGGAAATGAACAAGGTGAGCTGTGCTATGTACATTACCTATCATAAGTGCCATCTGAGTAAGGTCACTGGTCAGCGAATGTCAGGTAGCTTAAAAATTTCTGGTTCACCATATGATTCACTTGCCTGAATGAAGTACTATGAAACTAATAATATTTCTTTTTTAAAATTAAAAAATATAAATAAACAGATTTTAGTATAATCATTCACTGGAACCTACTTGGTAATAGGGAATAATGAAGTGTCGATCCGTTCAGCAATGTGGATGAACTTCAGAAGCATCACATTAAAGTGAAGGAAGGCACACAAATACATGTGTGATTTCATTAAATGAAATTCTCAAAAAAGCAAAACTGTAGTGATTGATCAGTGGTTCTTAGACTTGGAGAGAGGTGAGGATTGACTTTGAAGAGCATGTGAGAACATTCTGGGGTGATGGAAATGTGCTACATCATGATTGTGGTTGTACTTACACACTGTACGTTTGTCAAAAGTCCCATATTGTACATTTTATTATATATAAATTACACCTCCATGAAACTGTGGCAGCAAGAAAGTATAAGCAAGTATAAGTCTACCACGGAAGAGAATAGGGAATATTTATGAGATGAGAAAGCTGAGCAGATTTTTGGGATGCAGGTAAGTGGACGAAAAAGCAGAGAAACATTATAGTTCAAATGGGAGCTGAGCTCATGTCCTAATACAAACTCCAGAGAAGATTCAATTTAAGCTCTTGGGAAAGGAATGAGAAAGGTGGTTTGCTTGACATACCAGTTCACCCCGCCATGCAGAGCAGTAGTGGGGCAAAAAAAAAAAAAAAAATCATATTGCCCCACCCCCATCTCCTGCAAAGAATTTGGACAGACTGCTTGGGAAAAGTGTGGCTGCCAATGCATGCAGGAGGTCCCCCGGCCCCCTGAGTAAGCCCCTCTAAATCCTGATACATGGGGCTTCCAGCCTAAGGCTTGGTTTCCCTACCATATACCTGAAAATCAAACCTCTCAAATAGATCTCCCTCACATAGATGAAGGACCCCAAAAGTCTTCCATTCGGCAGTGAAGTCTCTATGAAGTCAAGGGTCTGACTCAACGTGAAACAAAACCAGTTGGAAACAGCACATCTTTTTAAAAATAAGAATGAAGAAACAGGGACTAACAAGAAAAAAATTCAATAAAATAAAGAAGAAAAAGACTAAAATGCATGATCAGGACTGACCCAAATGGAAATATATGAACTGATAAAACAGATTACAGTGTTTACAATGATTTGAGAAAACACTGAACTCACCAAAACAAAACAAAACAAAACAAACTGGTGGAAAATACTAATCCATATTGTATTTTGTTTATTTCTGTTGTAGTATTTTGTATGTTATGCTTTGTGTTATAGCTATTTCTGGTCATGTTGGTCTTCTCTCACAAGACTATGTTCCTGAAACACAGGAACATGGTTGTGATCTGTGATGACTGAGTATCTTTAAAATTGGTAGATAGCCACTTCTCTCTTACTTAGCATGGCCCTTGAAACGACCTTGGGCTCAAATTCCTGGTCTGGTGACTTCTGTGTTCAGTTTATAGATTGTGTTTATGAAATACTCGGATTTGCTCCAGTTCCAGGGTAGTAGAGCTAGAGCCGTTCTTGGTGGGTTTTTGTTTATTCTAGCTGATATGAAAATTCAGTAGTTCTAATGATTTTTTTCTGGGGCCCTTTGTATGCAAGTATATTATCACACTTTTAAAAAATGTATATCTTGTTTTTTGATGACTCCAGGGACATCATATGAAGGCTCAGGCTCTTTCTGGATTGGGAAGAAGTAAGGAAGCATTAAAGGAGTTTCTCTACTGCCTTGCTTTAAATCCTGAATGTAACTCAGTGAAGAAAGAAGCACAGAAGGTGTGATTTTTCTTTAAACGAATTTCTTTCTTAAGTCTCATTTATAGCCTTGATGTCCATGCTGAGTAACTCCTGCATGTCAGATAAACAAAAAATATAGTTCTGAATATTTATGACAATGTGATTAAAAACACACAGGATTAATGATGAGTTTCACACGTTTGATAATATTCATCCAGGGATAAAGCACTACGTATCATGAGATAGCACTCGTACAGCTCCCTGTTCCACTGAAATAATGACATGAGCTAAGGAGGCAGGGTTGATGTGTGAGGCTAGGGGAAGCAGAGTGAGTTTTCTTAGAGTTGTAATTTCAAGCGTTACAGTTTGTATAGGAGCCCTATAAAAGACATTGTGATAATATACAAAATATACCAGTTCAGCTGGAAAGCTTGACTTGAAATTCTCAGCCAAGCTTCACCAGCATGATGCAGAAATATCTTTTCTCTTATTCAGGTCTTTAACCCAGTCTTATTAGAGGTCACTGAGTCACATTTACTGTGGGAATCCACCCTAAGTTTAAGAACCCTTACAATAGTTACAAAGTGATAAGGTTTCCTCCTCTGGATGCATTCTTGTGTCCCCCAGCATCCACATCTGACAGCGACAGATGGGGGAAATTTTACCTTCCCTCGTGTTTTTTGGTTTGTGTTTGTTTATTTTTAGGCTAGTACCATCACACTGTTTGCTCCTATAAGAACTGTAGTTAGCCCAAACACCGCCAGCCTGTTGATGCCCATGAAATGCGGTCATCTCCTGGGCAGCTTTCTGCTGCTTTTTACTGGAGCCCCTCAGAGCCAGCGCTGGGGACACTGATGTCCCTGCTGAGTGCCGTTCCTTCTTCATACAGGGGTCATGGGTGCGGATGCACTGACCTGTCACAGAAGAACAGTGGCAGGTTCTTTATTACGTTTCTGTTTCTCCTTTGAGCCTCTCTTAGCCTTTGGATTCGGCTGAGTTCATGAGGTTTGGCAGGACCACCAAGTGCTGGCAGTTACTTCCCACCGCCACCAAGGCTAGTTCATGGCTCTTGACCTAGAATTATGGCTCTTCACCTGGCCTCCCTTTAAAGTTCTTTACTGGGTGGGTCCTGTGGTTCTCCTGTACGTTGAGTGGTCTTCTAGAAATACCTCAGTCCTGTGGGTGATCACAACTCGAATTTAATTTAGGATCCTTGCAACCTTTGCACCTCTAATTTTCTCTCTTAATCATGAGACTTTTAGGGATGATTTTCTGTGGCAGGTGTGTAAGGACCCAGCAGAAAGAAATGGTAATGTTCATATTTTGTAATTGGTAAGGCTAAGCTGGGAAGGGACTGGTAGATAACACGCCTAATCGGTGCTTTATGGTTTCAGAAACTTGAGTTTTGAAATAGTGGCAGTTGGAATATGGTAATTATTCTTTTCAGTGTGTTAGGTCTACTTGGCCTTAGAGTTTTCTTTGGATCTCTAAGGCATATTATGTATTTTTCAAGAGTTTTAAAATACTTTTTTTTCTTCTTGGAAATTTTATAGGTAATGTGTGAGGTATTTTTTCCAGCTTCAGAAAACGTGCATCAGAATTTGACTTCTTCCATCCAAAGCAGAATATTGAACAGCAGGCTAAAGGCTCAGTGTGCCAGCCACGTAAACACCCAGCCTCTGGAAGAAGGCAACGGTGCTGGGGGTTCTAAGGTAACAAAGCGCGTGTGTTTGTTAGTATTATCTTGATTAACCTTTACGTAATTCGTAATTTTGAACACTTATAAGTTACTCAGATTGTGGCATTATATTAGTTGGAAGTACTTCTCAAGACCGGTTTCTAGATCCTCAACCGGAAAGTTGAACCTTTTAAAGGAAGTTGGTGGAAGTAATGAAAACGATTGAAAGAAACATGTAGAAGCATTCAGGACATCACACGTTGAGAACCCCAGGCATCAGGAGACTCTCGTTTATTTTGGCTTGGAGAAAAGAAAGCAAAAGTGTGATTTGAATATACAAAGATTGATGTTCAGTTGATCTGTCTCAAAAAGAATTATTCTTTTTTTTTTACTGTGGGAAGTGTTAAAGCACATCTTCAAGTTAACAGATGAAACCTATCATGAAGGAAGAACGTAAGCCCTCTTTTTTCCAGAGATTTCTAAGAAAGGCCACTACACGATTACTGTTTTCTATTATGCTATGATTACTTAATACTCAGGATTCTTTTTTCCTATTTAAACAGAATGCATCTGAGAAATCTGATGTGTTTAGAAATACCAATTCTTCAGTTTTGTATTTTATACTGGGTCTGCACTTTGAAGAGGATAAAGAAGTGTTAGAGAGCATCCTTCCAGTAGCACCCAGCACTGGTTTAAAGAGACAATTTCCAAATGATTTGGAGGACGTGCATGAGCTGAATGGCCCTGGGAAAGTACCCAAGAAAGGTCAGCAAGTGATTTTGTCATGGAGTTGTATGACTCCAGAGTGATAGACTGTTAGTTATTATTCAGTATATTAAAAAAAATTATACAGATAGTTTAAAATGAATAATGAAAGGGATAGATCAGCTTTATGATGGTAGAACAGTTTAAAATGACTAAGCCTACAAAGACTTCATAGTCAGAAATAGGGAAAATTTAGTTATAACTTTAACTTTTATTCATGCTTACGGTCCAGATAAATTATTGTTGTGTATGGTTAATCTGATAGGAAATATCCTACCCAGCATGATTTGTTATATTGGTATGACACATTTTAGCCAGAGGAAATGCAGTTGCTGCATGTTCTTGTCCAGGTGAGCAATGTTAATGATAGCATTTTAAACTTTTTCAGAGGCAGATTCCTCACCTCAAAGGAACATGACCTCTAACGTAGGAGAAAGTCCAGAGCTCTCCATAGATGTAACTGACTTTGAGTGTGCCCTTTGCATGAGGTAGGATGACAGAGAACCTGTGCAACTCTTTGAAAAACTCATCCTTTCTGAATTGGATATCCTAACCATAGTGGGCTTTTTATTATCAGAGAAATTATGTATACCTTAGTAATGAGTGATTTATTTTCTAAAAATTTGATAAGGAAAATCTCAATGGAAAATGGATATCAGTAATTTCTGTAGTCATGAGGGAATTGTCTTAAGGAATTCTTTGAAAATAAATAGATTATTTGAAGATCTCTTCTGGATATTTTCAGCTAAAAACTCGGATATATTTTCCAGGTTGCTCTTTGAGCCTGTTACTACACCATGTGGACATATGTTTTGCCTGAAATGCCTTGAGCGCTGCCTTGACCATGCCCCACACTGTCCACTGTGCAAAGAAAAACTCTCAGAAGTAAGTATTTCTTCTGAAACAACAGGACCGTTCGGCCCCTCTTCTCATCCCTCAGTAGATGCTCATTTCTGGGGTTGGCTTTGCTTATATGACCCATTACTAAAGAAAGTTGGATTTCTCCAGTCAAAGAGAGGTCTTTTCCTCTCTGATTTCTCAAAAAGTAGAAAAGGGAAGTTTAGACACAGAAGCAATTAAACTTGAGGGAAATTTTTAGGCATGAATTACAGTTGAGATACATTGAAAACGGGTAACGTAATTGGATCTCCTACAATGTTATAAATAGTTGAGATAACATTACTGAGTCCTCCCAGGTGTTAATCATAAAGGGATGAGATAACATTATGGCACACTTAATATGTGCTAAGGATTCTGTCCTTTACCTCATCTCAAGGGGAAGTCATATTGTAGTCCTCAGTTTTGCATAGGATCAAAGACTTGATCAGTTTTGACTACTAGGAGATTCTTTTGATGTGTTATCAGTTGTGTCTTTTGTCTGTAATCGAAGCCAGTAACACTTAAGATTCCAGGGAGGGAAGCTATTTAGTTATGTCTAACTCAAAAATAAACTGCTAAATCCATACCTTAGGTATGGTAAATACAAAAAAAAAAAAACCACCAACACTTAAAAGCTTTTAAAGGCTTTCTGATCAACTTTTCAAATTGTGTATATGTATCAATTCTCTTGGGCTCTCGTGCCACTAACCTTCCATGAAGCAAGTTATTTAACTTCTTGGGGGGTAGGGGAGTTTAATCTATAAAATAATACTAATAATATTTTCCTTAATTAGTTCTAGAGATTATACTCAATATATTTTAAGTAGGACAAAGTGGTTTTTAAAGATTTAGTGGTCTATTTTTAGAGACAGAAAAAGAGTGTGTGTGCTTGTGTGGGTGTAAGGAGGGTGGAGGGAGAGAGAGTCTCAAGCAGACTCCCCACTGAGCATGGAATCTGATGCTTAATCTCAAGACCCTGAGATCATGACCTGAGCTCGGATGCCTCACCAACTGAGCCACCCAGGCGCCCGGGGATTAAGTGTTTTTTTAAAACAAATGCCCAGTAAAATTAATTTTAAATTTGATATGGTAAAGGAGATGTTATACGTATGTGAATTTTAAAATAACTATAACTTAGTTTACTGCCAAAATTTGTTAAAATAAGTTTTTATAATTGAGATCTTTGTAAATCATTCTGTGTACATACTTGCTTTTTTAAATTGCATACATCCTGAAACTCTAGGTTATTCACGGCTCTCATCATGGGAATGATTCGTTGTACTATGCACCATATGTCATGATGGTGGGTGATTTTGAGTCTGTGTGGCAGCTTCCTTTGGCGGTTCCTCTGCAGGTCCACTGCACTGTGTTTGCTCTCTCTTCTTGTTAAGGGTAGAATAGCATTTGGCCTTTTGCCTTGTTGCACCCATGCTTGTCTGGGCCAGTGGGCCTGGAGGTGGTTTTTTCTCAGACAGTAAAATGCATGTCTTTATGACCACTGTTTGTAACACAGACCTCTTGTTCACTTCCGTGTTCAGTACTCTCTGATAGAAGACTATGTGATGAAGCAGTGTGTTGAGGTTGACACTGTCATATAAATTCCTTAGGGACAGAGACAACCTCCTATCTTGTTTTCACTCTATTTCCAGGGGCCAGAACACATAGCAGTCCAGGAAATCCATGCTGAATGAAAGATCAAATGAACGAATGAATGAGTGAATGATTGAGGGCAAGCTCTGCATAAATTGCCATTGTGTAGGAATTAGAATATAACAAAACTAAGTAAAATGAAAAGTCACAACTCACTCTTTCTTCAATGCAGAAACTGCTTCATGAGCATAGACTTTCTCACATACATTATCATAAACATGAACCATCAGCTATCTAAGTATGCACAGAAGCCTTGAGTAACATAATGCCAAGTAAAGCAAATTGTATTACTCTTCAAGAAAATGGTGCCATAAACTAACCATATAAAATACAAATATCAATAATACTGTGAATTAAGTTAAACTTGTTTCTTCTGGTTATTCTGTTACTGAGTGTCTCAAACACACTTGTGTCCCCGAGGTTGAACTCCTAGTTCTTAGTGGCAGCAATACCCATTGCTTGTTTCACACAAGCAAGGAGACGAGGCAGGATGTCTGGGACTTGCACAGATGTAACTGTTAGAAAAATGTAGAGCAGCCCAAGCAGAGGAATGCAGCAAGTTAACAGAGCAACAGCAGCACGCTGAAAACTACCAGCCTTGAGGTCCTGGTGCCACTGTGGCTCTAAGCTAGTCCCTAACCTTTCTGAAACCCCTCTTCTCTACTGGTGCGCTGTAGACATTACTTCTGAGATAGGGCTCTTTTAAGGCCTAACTTAATTTATATGAAGCATCTGCATTTGGTACCTGATATATATTAAGATGTTAGTGAAAGAAGCTCTTATTTGCAAATTCGTAGGCCTAAGATAAAAGTAGTGCACACACATGCACACACAGAATAATAATAGGTCCTCAGCTACATAGGACCCCTCCAGCCACTGATCCTGGCACATTTTAATTCAGGTTCCATCTATTTCCCTTCACATACAGCTCAAATTCCTTGGTCCCTCTGTCCCTTTCCAAATAGAGTCAATTCTGCCTCTTGCACATGTCCAGTAAGTAACAAAGCAAAGCAAAGCTAGAGCAAAAGCCACAAAATTGGGAAGATTGGTTTCAGTTTAAATTCATAGCCTTAAATCTTAGACTCAAAACATTAGTAGTTATTCTTACTATGCGTCTCTAGTAGCTTCAGTTTTCCACTTTCTCAGATGACTATTTCCCATTTCTCTTCTTTTGCAACATATTCTACACACTTCCTCTCCCTTCCCTGACATTGTGATACTTGATTGAGAATGCAGAAGCTGGTCAGGCTGGGATTCACTCATCCTTCCTCCAGGTGATGAACACCTTCTCCTGCCCTTTTCTCAGAGGGGAGGAACTGCCCTGTCCCTGTCCCTACCCCATGCTGGCTGACCTCCAGTCTCTCCATCCCCATCCCTTTGTCTTCCGAGAGACTCTACCCCTCTCCCTCTTTTTTAACCGTTTCTACTGGGGAAAGAGAACTTTTGTCCTCTAGAACTAATTACCATGTGGTATTACTTAATGTTTCCTTTTGTTACAGTTGTTGGCAAGCAGAAATTTTAATATAACTATTCTGGCTGAAGAATTAATATTTCAGTACTTATCTGATGAACTCTCTGATAGGAAGAGAATTTATGATGAAGAAATGACAGAACTATCAAAGTAAGTTCTCAAGTTGTATGTACTTGGTCTTAAGTTCAGATTAAAGAAGGAAATCCTTGCGTTCATAACTTTATTTCAGGTACCCACCCCCGGCAGAGAAATTAGACCTAAAAATAGGAAAAATATCAATTGCAAAAAATTTATGGAAATTTAATTGAAAAGGGTCATAAAAATATTTCAAAAGTATGTCTTCATGGGACTCTTGGGTGGCTCAGTTGGTTAAGTGTCTGACTTTTGATCTCAGCTCAGGTCTTGATTTTGGGGTCATGAGTTCAAATCCCATGTTGGACCCCATGCTGGGTATGGATCCCACTTAAAAAGAAGTGTGTCTTCACAAAATTATGTAGTTGCTTTTTGAATCTAAGTAAGTGGTACTGAATTTTTCAGAATTGAAAAGGCACAGTATATAGAAACAGGAGGGAAAATAGGATTATCCCTTGAAATAGGCTTGAGGGTTGTTTTTGTCTTTTAAAGTGATCAGAGTTGTGTGTTGTAGCAAACTTTAACTATTGAGGTCTTAGAATCCTTCCACTCCTTTTTATTTAGAACTCATTACCTTTGACTACTGTGTAGTTTTTGCTTTCTTCAGAACTTTTCTCTTCTTATTATTTATTTTTATTAAGGTAAAATTGATGCATAGCATTATATGAATTTCAGGTATGTAACATAATGCTTTGATATTTATATATATTGCAAAATGACCACCACATTAAGGCTTAACATCCATCACTAAACAGTTAGCAAATTTTTTTTCTTGTGGTAAGAGCTTGTAAGATCTATTCTCATCAACTTTCAAATATGCAACACAGTATTATTAACCATAGTCAACATGCTGTGCATTATGTCCCAGGTCTTATTTATTTACAGCTGGAAGCTTGTACCTTCCACCCTCTTCATCTGTTTCACCCACCTCCCCATCCCACCTCAGCCTCTGGCAACCACCAATCTTTTGTCTTTATCTATGAGCTTGCTTTGTTCTTTTAAAATATTCTACATGTAAGTGAGGTCATTCAATATTCATTTTTCTGACTTATTTCACTTAGCATAATGTCCTCAAGGTCATTAAAATTTTTTTATCATAGTTTTAAGCTGTAACTTTTTCTAAGTAAATTAACATAATTCAGCATGTTCTGTCTCATCAAATTAAATACGACAGGCTTGTCAGGAAATCTGGTAAGCTGAGAACTTTCTCATGAGGTGGTCCTTGGCTTCCTTTCCTCACTAAAGACCGAGACAGGCCTAAGGGTTTTCTGTTGTAAATGAGGAAATTGAGGTTGGCTAGCTTTTGCTCTGTTACAGTGACTAATATTCCCTTTTGTTTCTAATGGCTCCTATTTCCAACTTTACGTTTTCCCTTACCCAACAGCCTGACGAGAGATGTCCCCATCTTTGTGTGTGCCATGGCCTTCCCCACCGTCCCATGTCCACTTCATGTCTTTGAGCCCCGCTATCGGCTTATGATAAGAAGATGCATGGAAACTGGCACCAAGCGGTTTGGCATGTGTCTGTCTGCTGAGCACGCAGGGTAAGACTCTTCAGCATCCAGAGGGTCCTGATAAATACATAACCTGTTATTTTTCCTCGAAGAACAATTTAAGATGATGTTAAAAACCTCCAGTGGCTCTCATTACGTAAAGATGTCTAAGTCCGAGGTCGCGTTATGATGTGAGCCCAGCGTTCTTTCTAGCCTCATCTCCTACTCCTTTCTCTCAGACATCATACTTGCTAGTCCACTATCATATTATTTGCCTTCCTCTAAATACAGTTCCTATCCATTCCTCCATGCTTCTCTCTGGCTGTAATTCTCTTCTAGTTCATCATCATGCAAACAAATCTAGTCTGACTTTTAAGGTCTAAAAATTTTGCTAAAAAATTAGTTGGGGGAAATTAGAGGGGGAGACAAACCATGAGAGACTGTGGACTCTGAGAAGCAAACTGAGGGTTTTGGAGGGGAGGGGGGTTGGGGGGATTGGGGGAGCCTGGGGCTAGGAATTAAGGAGGGCATATATTACATGGAGCACAGGGTGTGGTGCATAAACAATGAATGCTGGAACACTGAAAAGAAATAAAACAAAATAAAATGGAAAAAAATTGAAACCTTCATTACACAGCCAGGCAAATTTCAGTCCTACAATAACCCCAGCTCTTAAGTTTTTACCTCTCCTTGTTTTACATCAAATTGGCAGGCAGCTCCCTCCATGGCTGCTCTGGGGTCTCTGCGTCCTTCCCAAACTGTTAGATTCCTTAACACCTAAGGCTTTGTTGTTACTGCATGGTTATCATGAGGTCACTACATGCAAGTTCTAGCTAGTAGAAGAGGAACATATGCTCCAGGATTCTGGAGAAAAGGAGTGCACATCCCTGTTGCTCACACCTATTGGAATGGAGGCTGGGAAATGTAGCCCAGCCATGTGCCCAGAAAGAAAGAGAGAATGGATATGTAGAACCATCCACTAGTTTCTACCATATATACCTAGGAACAGATCTTTTGAAAGATTGGTATAGGACCTTTATAGAAAAAAATCTACAGCTTTATTGAAAAATATTTGGTAAGATCTAAATAAATGGAGAGAAATAACATTTCCATGAATGGTTGCATAGACTTGAATGTCATGGAAATGTTAGGTTTACCCAAATTAGTCTATAAATCTGAAGTAGTCAGTCAACATTCCAAGAGGGGTTTTTCATGGAATTGTTCAAAATAATTGTTTAGAATTATTATGGAAAAGCAAAAGACCAAGACCATGACAGTTTTGAAGACATCAGTTGAGTAAAATGGGAGAACACTCCCATAATAAATTTAGAAGTCCTAGTAAGTAGACCACTAATATAGAATATGAAGATAAGAAATGGATCCACTCATAAATGGACCCCATATTTACATATATAATTTTGTGAGAAAAGGCAAGCTGCTCACTTAAAAGGTGCTTAGAAAATTAGTGGGCAGTCCAAATGGGAAAAAAATAATCTTTTCTCTGCCTTGCACCATATACACAAATTATACGTTATTTACATTTTCAGTGTGAAAAACAACATATAAAAATGTTAAGAGAAAACATTGGAGACTATAATTAGGAAACGGGAAAGACTTTTTTAATACAAAATGCTGAAAGCACATACCATGGAAGAGGAGATTAATAAATTTGAATATATTAAAATTTGATTCATCAAAATCAGCAAAAGCAGAGTGAAAAAACAAGTTCCAGCAGTTGTGCTTCCATGAATGATACAGCACACTAAGAAGAGCATTACCCCAGATAAACTGCTGGACGTAAGTTTCCTTACGTCAGTGAGCAGATGTTGCTCACCACAAGTGCGGAAAGCCAAGTCCCTCCAGGGAAAGCAGCAGACAGAAGTGTGGCTTACCTGTGGCAGAGCCCAGGAGAAGGAAACCTGTAAATGTGTGGGAAGAATTCAGCTAGTTTTGGGGGGGGCCATGTTCTAATGACCTCATGTGGACGAGCTTTAGAGCACAGATGCACGGGGAATTTGCATTCATTCACAAGTTCTTCTACAGACAGGACAGGACGCTCATTAGAAAGACAGGTGCTGCAGCTGAGATAGGCTTTGAAGAGCTGACATTTGAAGGCATTTGTGTGCTGATGGCTGGGAAGTCCTCCCTTGAAGGGGATCTTCAGGGCACCTCCATCTGTGCCACGGCCTGTTAGATAGGCAGGAAGAGATAGTTATAGGAGAGATCCAAGAAGAGGTGTCCAGCCGTATAGCTGGAACCATCACTCATCGCTAGCTTGAAGGTATGTGATGAAGTTGTTCATTTATTTTTGAATCACGTAGCATTGGGTTCAGATCTCAGGTCTAAATCTTACTGTGGCCTTATGTACGTTGTTTGGTTTTAAACCTTCCTGCTTTTGTGAGGCTTGAATGAGAACATATTATAAGTTGCTCCATATAGTGCTTGACAGGAAATGGGCTCAGTTAGTGTCCTCAGGAAGTTAGAGTGAGAGTTAAAAGAGTGAGAATGGTTAAGATCACACGGGGCAGCTTCGGAGTGAGGATGCCACCCTGAGCGGGCCCTGTGAGTGAGAGACATGTGGAGGACGGAGGCAAGCTGTGAAGGGCTGCACTGGTCAGGGAGGGCACCAGAGAGCAGCAGAGGGTGTTGGGTCAGTGACAGATCAGCAGGCTCATGCCAGAGTCATGTGTGACTTCCAGTGGGGTCATTTCAGTGGAATGGAGGGGTATGGAGGGAGCAGGAGATGAAGGCAGTGACTGTAGATGACTTTGCATAGTGGCTTGTTGGGGAGGACAGGGCTGGCCAGCATCATTGGAAAATGGGGGAGAAGGGAGCAGAATCTGTGAGGGACACGGGGGGCCCAGACGTAACTTGTGCTCTCTGTACCCCTTGATGGTGCCCTGACCAAGGGCACTGAGGATTCTCTCTCTACCTATTGGGTCCTTCCAAAGCACTAGCCTGTTTAAAAGACAGGGGCACAAGGGCCCTTTTCCCTCCAGCCTTCCCCATGCAGCCCTTGTACACCCATATGTTCTGCATTTAGCAGAAGGAATCATCTGCAGGTGTCTCTTAGAGAAAATAAGCTTGCTGCTCCCATGTGGAGACGCCATCTGTTTTGTTTGGATCTTCTGCGTTCATGAAATCATGGTCCTTTCTCGCAACTGTCCTGTCAGAATTTCGGAGTACGGCTGCATGCTGGAGATTAAGGATGTCAGAACATTTCCTGATGGGAGTTCGGTTGTGGATGCCATTGGGATTAGTCGGTTCAGAGTTCTAAGCCACCGTCACAGAGATGGCTATAACACAGCCGACATCGAGTATCTCGAAGATGAAAAGGTGAGGCTGCTTTTAGAGCTGTGTGCTCAGAGGTCAGTCACCTTGTTTTCCTGTGCATGTGGAAACACTTGGTCAGATTTTTAGAGACTATATTACTTATACCTTCCCTAATTCAGCACTTCGGTTATTTATTACCTCAGTGGGATTTTTCACCTGATTTGGAGCTGGTGGACACATGTCCTCCTCAGAAAAATTACCTTACTGCTGCACATTGCGAAATGCCTTTGTGGTTTGTCGTCTTGGCGTTCTGGCTCAGGAGTTGGCAGACCTTTCCCACGGAGGCCTGTGCAGTCAGTACCAGGGACTTTCCAGATCAAGCAGTCCCTGTGGCAACGACTTGGCTCTGCCATTGCAGCACAGAAGCAGCCACAGACAGTCTGGGAACGAGTTGGCATGACTGGTTTCCAAGACAATGCTGTTTACATAGACATGCGCAGTGAACAGGATTTGACTTGTGAGTACTAGTCCATCCCTGTTCTGGATCCTGGTGTTAGGTCAGAATGAGATATGATATAAAATACAGTGCTTAAAAATGCCTTCTAAAGTTCAGTGTAGAAGGTTTAGATCTCTTACCCCTTGAGAAATATTAGTATGTCTGATAGAAATATCAGAACCCGTATTTTGACAGATTAACAAAATTCTCAGAAAGATTCTCAGAAAGATGGGTAAAAAGATGTCCCTATCCATCTTATCATTTATGGCCAAAACCAAGAAATAGTGCAGAGACTCACCAGGAGAAGAATGGATAAACAAACTGTAGTCCGTTTCTATAATGGAGAACTACTTGGCGATAAAAACCAAGGAACTGATCACACACAGAACAATGTGTGATGCTAAGCCAGGGAAGCCAGACACACAACCACACATGCTGTGTGTCCATTTATACACTTCCAAGATGAGGCATCATTTGTCTCTGGTGTTAGAGGGCAGAGACTGGCTGGGGGTGGAGGGCCATTGAGGGTGATGGAAATGTCCCCTGTCCGTTGAGGATTGTGATCCCACTGGTGCGTACGGCTGACAGTACTCTGAGCCAACATTAAGATCGACGCATTCTTCTGTATGTAAATTATCCTGCAAGAAAAGCATTACAACCATCTAGAAAGAGGATATCCTTGGAATTATTGCCCATTTTGAATTCTTTGGTTCACATTTAGAAACGTGGAAGGTGAGAGTCTTTAGCTGTCTGACATCACACTGGAAGTCACTTTGGGGACAGTGATGTACATTCAATAAGGCCCATGAGGAGAGCCACACCCCCAGCACCAGCACCGTCCCTTTTCCAGGTGCTGGTTCTGGTCATCCTGAGGACAGGCCCTCACAGTGCAGGAGCCAAGCACAACGAGTCAACCCTAACATCACAGGACCAGGGAGTGGGGTTTAAAGGATGTGACTGAGTGTGATTGTTCTCAGGGTCCCTCTGCTGCCCCAGCAACAAATCTGAGAGGGTTTGCTGACTGTTGTTGTGAATGGCAATTTTTGGTGGTATATGTTTTTAAAATGGTCACTTACATAGCTACAACGTGAAATAATTTTGGTGGTTTAAAAAAAAAAAAAATCCCCTTCTACATATGAATGTTTAATTTGCGTAAGTCAAAATGAGAATGGTTGTATGCATTATAATCTAATTCCTCGGTTTATCCAAGTTTTCAGAGAGTGGTATTTTATAACCAGAGAGGACCTGAATGGTATATTCCCACTTTGCAAATGAAAAAAAAAAAAAAACCCTACCCTCAGGAGGCTGTGTGACTGGCTCATGAGAATGAGCAATGAAGCCAGAACACACCTGGGTTCCCTGGTCCCCATCCCAGTGCTTTTCCCACTTAGGTGTTTCTGAGTAGGACTGGGGAATACTTAAAATGAATAACTTGGCAGTGAGGTAGGCACCCAGAAGCAAAGCATGGTAAATCTAGAGCATCAGGGCCTACTGCTGCATAAGGCTAATGAAGGGAATGTGTGATTGCTGTAACATGTCTTTTGGAATGTAGTTTGGTGATATGGAATACAATATTTTAAATGTCTCATTCTTTGACTTAGCAATTCTATTTCTAGGAGACTGTCCTGAGGGAATGGCGGCCCCTTCTCTCACCACCAACAACAAAAATAAAAAAAACCCCTTCCCACCTTTGCTTAAATATTTATATTGCTGTGTTATTTTAAAATATATCTTATCTGGATGGTGGAGTAAATTTTCAAATGTAGGATTGCACGTAGCCATTGAAAATTGCTAATCATAACATGGGATATGTTTATATTGTTAAGGGAAAAATCAGGATGTTATAGATAGACAAGGCAGATTGATCTTCATTGTATAAGAAAAGTACAGATTTGTATGTTGAGGCTATAATAGGTTTATAAACACTAATCAGTTATCTAAGAAATAAATACCACAAATCCACTTAGCAAATTCGGCAGATGTCACTGTGTAATAATGAACTGTTGAAATGGTGGTTCCTTTTCCCTTGATCAGGTGGAAGGTCCAGCCTATGAAGAACTTACCAGCCTTCATGATTCAGTTTATCAACAGTCAGTTTCCTGGTTTACTTCACTTCAGGATCACATGAAAGAACAAATTTTAAGCCATTTTGGATTAATGCCAGATAGGGAATCTGAGCCTCAGGTATAGTCTCCTTATTCCTTTTATAATGCTATTATTTGCTGCTGTAATGTGCTAAGACATGTTATTCTGAAGGGAAGTTAGGCAGTACTATGCAATATACTCCATCACTATCACTTACGAACCAATTCATTTATCAGTAGAACGAAGACGCATCCAATATAGTAGCATGTGCCTTTGAAGCAAAACGGTCAATGCTTTCTGAGTAATACTGCATAAAGGTAATTAGTTTTCTATAAAAAAAGAATTTATTCTGATTGGCTGTCGGCTTTAGTACTTCTGTTTCTCTCCAACTATTTAATCCAGCTGTTTTATTTCTTCTCCCCCATTTAAATCAGCTGTTTAAATCATCTAAGTCAGCTGTTTAGATCATTATGATTTAGAGAGTAGTAAGCCTTGTACACTGGCTGAACCCTCTGTGTTTTGCCCATAAGATTGCCTTGTGCCTGGTAAACAGGTGTTGAATAAATGAAGAGAAAATCTAACTCTTGTTAAATTAGAAGTGTTCCTGCCTTCTATCCAGCCCAGCTTTCTCTGGTGCTCCACAAGCTCTGGCTCTTCAAGCAGTGCCTGGCTTCAGGCGGTGAAGCAGTTCTAAGTGCAAATGAATCCTCTTCCCCTCCTCTGGGTGACAGAGCCAGGCAAGGATGGCTTGGGCTTGTGGCTGAGAATATGGAGATCCTTCCACTGTGTGTGCTCACCTGTCTTGCAGAGAGAACAGGGCTGGAGGACCAGCTCTCAGCAGGTTTGGGGGAAGATGAACTGTCCTGTGTATCTTTCCCATCCATTTTTATGTTCTTTTTCTATCTCTTGAAGATTTCTCCCCCCTGCCCAACCTATGTCTTTTCCAAAACTCAGGAGCATCATCCTGTAAGCCAAAAATTGTCTCAAATGTAATAATCCTGATCTTTCAGTAGAATCGTCTTCCCCCTAAGATAAATTGACACCGGCGTCCACCCTCTCAGTTCCCAGTAGGGATTCTGTATATGTCTGTATATGTTTGGGGTAGTATTGGGGGAGAAGCCAGGACAGGAAGTGGGGAGGCCTGGACATCTTGGCTCTTAATGCCAGGATTACTGAGAACAACTGTTTGACCAGCTTTACTTAGAGCTCAATCCAGAAATGTGTGCTTGGGTATGTGAAGTAAATGCTATCAGTTAGCATAACAGTTCTTATACAGTTAATTCATGGTGATTCCCATATATATAATTAACAATAATTCATATGTAGATGTTTCATCTATGTCTGCACATTCATCACATAGCTACTAAAAACTTTATTATAAATTTTATTATAATAATCAAACTTATACACATATTTTTAGCCTTCCTAATACAGAGTTTTCTATGATGTATTTAAAACTTAAAAAACAATAACACAGAATACTGGAAATAGAGTAAAAATTATGGTCCCCTTGTCTGAGTGGTGTATACTCCCAACTAGAGCTTTGAGAGAACAGAGGCAATTAATTTGTGGAATTTCCCCATGGAAGTTGCTTCTCTTTGCAAGTGCTTTGTTTTGTGAGTTCTTCCACATTTAAATGTGTAACAGGAAAGTACTTTCTATGTCAAGGGCTCAATGGATGGGAAATAGACCTAAAGTAGAAGGTGGCATTTAATTCTGGCTCCTGCCTTGTTGGTGGAACAAAAGGACAGTATTGGGGAGGGAGGAGACTTGTATTTTAGGTGATAATTTCGTTTTGCTTTCATTTCTTCTGCAGAGTAACCCTAGTGGTCCCGCGTGGTCCTGGTGGATCCTGGCAGTGTTGCCACTGGAACGCAAGGCTCAGCTGGCCATTCTTGGCATGATCTCCCTGAAAGAGCGTCTGCTTGCCATTCGGCGCATATTAGTCATCATCACGCGTAAGATGAATAGTCGGCAGGAGCTGGTTAATAGCAGGGAGAGAAATAATTGATTATCTCTCTCTGTCAAGGTTTCTGGAAGCCCTTGTACTTTTGTGAGGAGCCGCTAGGCATGGAGAGTAGCGTCGCATTCATCATGCTCTGTAAAATGCTTGTTGATAGGGTTACAAAATGGAACACTTAACAAACATTGACTCCTTCTCAAATCTTAAAAGTCTGTGCCTCATGGAACCTGACTCTGTGCAAGGTTAGCCTGAAGTTTGAATGGAGCCGATGGTTGGAAAAGAACCTAAGAGAATCTCTCTGAAGCATTCGCTCAGGGTATAGTTCGCCGACAGCAGGAAACACCACAGATGGTTGGCGAGTGGTTTAGGTTTTGCAAGAAAAAAGGACCCCCTCCCTGGTACAGTGTCTTGCTGCGCCAGATGGAAACACCATGCTTTGGTGGCTAGACAGGAAGGGGGAAACCACATTTTTATCTGGAAGCATATTTCTCAGAGCACAGGCAAACTGAAAATCCGCTTAGGCTTTGTGTGTCATTGTGAAGTTGTCTGTGAAGTTGAGGAATCAAACTGTGGCCCTGTGCAGGAGCCCAAATTAGTCGTCACCCAAGAAGTAGTGGCTGCCAGATAGAACTGCGTTTTGTGTCCTGCGGTAGTTCAGATGTCGTGCGTTGCATGTTGTAATCAAACGAACGTCAGAATACACAAAGGTGTACCTTGGATAGAGAAAAATCTGAGAACCAGTGTAGTTGACCTGGAGATATATATCCCTACACACTCAAGAAAGAGTGAGCAAAAGTTAGCTAAAACTGTACGTGCATTGGGGTGTCAAACATACAGCCAAACTAGCGCAAAAAAATTCCTTGAAAGCCTAACCCTGTCTCATTAATTTGGTGGGTACTAAGCATTTAGAAAATTGTCTTCTTGCTGCTAGGATTTGCATTGGAAATTAGGCCCATCAGCCATTTGAGTTCATCATCCATCCACTCATATATGAGGATGTGAAAACCTGCTATGGAATGGGCATCTATTCCAGGAAAACACACCAGGATGATATGCAAGAAGCAGGAGGTAGGAATAGGATGTAGAGATTCAGCAAATTTTTCCTCCACCCTCAACCTAAAACTTGTCTTTGTGTCTTTTAAAAAGAAGTTTTAGAAGTGATCAGGCCTGGTGTTATCTATTAAAGAACAGTACATGACAACTTTAACCTCTGATGCAAGTTGGTAGTATTAATTGGGATAAACATTTGAACCTGAAATACTGAATAGTTCTCACTGGCCTAACCAGCTTGTGCATTGAGTTGGCTTCTTGGTGTATGATATGGATATTCTTAATGGAAAGATGATGAGAACCAGACCAGGGAATAAATCACAGCTGTAAGTTTTGCTTTATTCATTTAAGGTGTATGATATTTGAGTTTTAACAAATATATTTCACAGTGTCAAAAGTTGGTTGTTTATCAGTCCATCAAGCATTTTATTAGAAAGACCTTATGATCGTGTTTCACTGTAATTGTAGGAGTTTTCAGTAGCTAAAGGTCAGTCTCATTATGGGAGTGAGAAAATATTATTCTTATATAACTTAATCATAAAGAGAAAATGTGAAAGTACTTCCAATCAGATGTTTCTAGTGCCTCACTTGCTGCGAATCTCAAATCTCATCTTGAATATGTTTTAAAGGCAATTTGGCCAAGTGATTTCTAAAATATTTTATTGATTTATGTGTTCATGATAGTATTCAACCTTCTTAGGCATTGTATTTTAGCCTGATCATCTAAAAGAAAGCAAAACTGTGTCTAGTATGCCAGAGGACCTTTCTTGGGAATGGTTCATGAAGATAGGTATGCACTGACCATTCTCTTTCTTTTTCTTCTGAAGAATCTTTCCTACCTTAAAACATATCATTGCTGTTTCCACCTGAGAGTGTGTAAAATAACCGCCATGTGATGAGTTTCCCCAGGAGCCTTCCTGAAGTTGAGTCTCTGGGCTCAGAGTACCAGTGTTGTCCTGTATGCATCAGATGCTGTTGCTTTCTCAACCTTACTCTGGAGATGTCATCACTGGCCCAGATCTCTGACCAGAACCACTAACTTACCTCTTCCTGATTCTGTCTGCCTCTTTCTGAGTTGTCAGCTTGTTCTGAGTGTTCTTGTGTAAAAGCCTATTTGGCAGTAATGATGTAGATAGAACAACAAAAGTTTCTGTTGTCTTTGTCTTTTGACACCCAAGGGAATGGACTGTGACTGCTTCATGCTCTGTCCAGCATCTCACCTCTGCTTAGAGCAGAGCAGCTGATGGGCACTTCCTGAGCACTTAGATGGTTTCCTTTTTTTTTTTTTTTAAGATTTTATTATTTATTAGAGAGCACACGCTCAAAAGAGCCCAAGTCGGGGGACGGGGAAGGTTCAGGGAGGGAGAGGGAGGAGCAGACTCCCCGCTGAGCAGGGAGCCTGACATGGAACTCAATCCCAGGACCCCAGATCATCACCTGAACCGAAGGCAGACACTTAACGATTGAGCCACCTGGGCGCCCCTTAGATGACATTCTTTATCAGGAAGGTGGACCAGGGAAATAATATCTCAAGTCATATTATGAGAGAAGCTTCCTTTTACAAAGTTAAGGAAAGGTAAACTCCAATTTGCTACAGATTTGCTACAAATTTAGCTGAAGCAGTGGAACAGATCCCCCTACCACCCCCAGAGCTCTTTTCTATCATGAAGATGTCATTTCCGATACTTCTCAGAAAATAAGTTCTCATTCAGCGTCAGAACATTCAAGTTTAATTTTACTGAAAATGTTCCAACACTAATGGTCTAGTTACATCAGAATAAAAACAGAATCTACTTAGAGAGTAATAACAACAGTGTGGGGGAGTAATTTTTCATCTTTAAGTATATTACTTGAAGTACATTCTGTACACTCTGTTAGGTGTTTTTCCATTTCACTCAGTGGTTTGACTCATAATTCCATCCCTGCCTGTGTCTCTGGAATACAACTGCTAATCCTGACCGGCAGTATTTGGAAAGCTCGTGAGATTTTTAGGGTATCACATTCCCTCTGTGTCCTCATCTTCAAAATTGAAAGTTAGAAAACTTTTAAAAAAAATTTTTAAGGTTTATCCATGCAACCACGTAAGTGGTTCATAACCAATTCATGTGCCAACTTTTGGAGTGCTGTCCTATTTTTATAACCACAAAGGTGTCCTTTCTTCTCTTAAACATCACCCCTCTTAAAACCAAAAAGCACCAAAACTGTTTCATAAGTTGTATCTCAATTATTAACATATATCAAGTCTTACTACAGGACTTTTGAATCATCAAGGAACAAAATTATAGGTGGTAGCATTACCATAAGCTACGATAGTATCACTTTGTCCTAAAATTATTTGAAATTTGGTAGTTGTTATAATCAAAATAGTCTGTTGCCTGGACTAGCTGTATTACATAGAAGTCATTATGATTTTTTTTTAAAGATTTTATTTATTCATTTGACAGACAGAGATTACAAGTAGGCAGAGAGGCAGGCAGGGAGAGAGAGGAGGAAGCAGGCTCTCTGCTAAGCAGAGAGCCCGATGCGGGGCTCCGGGGCTCGATCCCAGGACCCTGAGATCATGACCTGAGCCGAAGGCAGAGGCTTTAACCCACTGAGCCACCCAGACGCCCCGAAGTCATTATGATTTTTAAGTTGCTTTTAACAAGTACTCATCTGTTTCTTCTTCCTTTCTCCTTTAATGTTAAGTTACTTTGATAGATACCACTCTAAAATTTAGATCTAATCTATAAAATAATGTGATAGATATGAAGAAGAAAGAACGTGAGGAGGGAAAATAAATGTGGGTGAGTTTTGTTTGTTTAAGGCATGAGGTTTTATTTTCCCTAAATACCCCCCACAGAATAGGGTAGAGAGGTCCCCATCTCCAGTTCTCAGCATGAATAGCAGTGACAGCTTGCAGAAAGCTCTTTTTCTGTAGCTCTGCCCCAATGAGAAGACCCTGTTCTGATTCTGTGGTTCATCAAAACTAAAAAACCAGGAAAGTTAAATCTGAATGAGTAGAGAGCTGTGCCAGCCATATGGGAAAAATTGAACCCTGACTTTTGCCCAGTATCACCTCGTCCCTACTGGGGCTAATGCTTTGTTCTGAGCCATTGTCTTCTGACTCATAGGAGGTGTTTCCACTTTTGTAACTCCTCGCCTTAACTTCACCTTAACTTTGGCGTCTCAACTGCTAAAAAAAATTACCAAGTCTGCTGAATCCCATCAAGTAGCTTTTAGTAGTGGATCTGCTTTTAGGTGAATATTAGCATATTGAGTATTAGAATATTGCCATAGCATAAACTATTGAAGAAATTCATGAGCCACCACTGTAGATAGACCAGTTGAGGACATAGCTCCGATTTGTGCCCAAGACTTAATTTCTAAAGGTGGCTGGGTGACAATGCGGAGAAGTCCATGCCGTTGGAAGAAAAATTTATTTTTACTCGTATTTCTACTAGAAATGAGAAGCATGCACTCAGGCCCACATGAGGAAGCACCAGAGCCAGAAAGCAGAAGCAGGAGTGAGGGTGAGAGCCTTTATTGTGTTTCAGTGGGAAATACCAGGCAGGGCAGGGGAAACAGCTTGGGATTATCTAGTTTGGTTGGTGGTGGTGGGTTCTGGGCTATAAGGGCAGGATCAATTTCTCTGGTATTGAGCTCTGGGTGATTAAGGCCAAGGACTCTTTTCTCCTGGACTGTAAGAGCCAAACAAAGGAGGTGGCTCAGAGTGTGGGCTCTGGATTGATTGGTTCTCATATGAAAGGTATGCTTCCTTGTGGACCCTTTGCTGCCTCTGATTGGTCAGCCTGGATGGGGCAGTCTCACCAACTGGTGAGGCCCTCAAAGATGTCAAAATATCCTGTCTTTTTTTAACACATGATTAATACAATTGTCCTCTGAATTTTTAGCAACATATTAAGGAAACTTTGGAGTGAGGATAATAGAGACATTAAAGAGTAAGTCATACATTACCTTGAACAGCACAGAAAGTGTTTGTTTTTTAATGTGGCATTAGTCACCATATAGTACTTCATTCGTTTTTGATGTAGTGTTCCATGATTCACTATTTGTGTTATAACACCCAGTGCTCATTGCAACAGGTGCCCTCCTTAATACCCATCACTGGGCTAACCCATCCCCCTACCTTCTCCCCTCTGAAACCCTCAGATTGTTTCCTGAAGTCCGTAGTCTCTCATGGTTTGTCTCCTGCTCTGATTTTCCCCACTTCAGTTTTCCCTTCCTTCCCCTAATGTCCTCCAAAGTGTTTTATTATGAGAGTTCAAAGGAGTAGCACAGGGGCGGTGTAAGGAGTCCTTAAGGCCGGTCCATAACTAAGGTTTCCATTTATATGCATTAGCCAAGATCATAGATCTGGAGTCTTGTGGGGGGGGCAGTCTTCAATGCTGTCTTAGCAGAGTTGTAAAGTGTGTGAAAAGTCTGAGTGTGATAATAATATCTTGATCTATTTCTCGAGTCAAGACAGCAGGTCCAACAGTTATGCTCTTGGAGTATATGAAAATTAATAAATACATTAACAATTAAGTGGTAAGTGTGTGTAACCAAGGGAAAGGAGTGTTACGATTTGAGACACAGGGTAGGAGGTTCTGGTGGAAAGCTGGAGAGGGCAGCAGGAGAAGGCGATGGAGAGTGAATGAGTGGTCCTGTCCCAGAGACCTGAGGGGTTGACTGAGAGAAGGCAAAGTGCTTCCTGGAGGAAGTAATAATCAACATTCAGTTTTTGAATAGTACAGATAGTAATCTCCAGATTTCACTTTAAGCATGGGAGTGTAGGGGTATGTGTTTTGGCAGAGAGCAAGGAATATACCAGGGTAATGCGCTAAACAGGCAGCAAGCTCAGAAATGAAATAGAATCCCTAATATTGGAGGAAGAGAAGCAAAAATGCCCTGTGTCCAATTTGTGGCTTAGCAAAGGCAGGCCATGGGCGTAAGTTCTAGTGTCCAAAGCAGAGTTGTCTCTAGTTGGCAAGCTCATGGTCTGGGAAATGTCATCTGAGCAGTGAGCTTCTGGGCCAGAGTGATGTTATCTGGGGTGTGGGACTTGGGGTATTCATTTTAAGTGGGTACCCACTCAGGTTGTGAGCCCAGTGAGCCACCCAGGCGCCCGTCATTAAGAGTTTCTTATGGCTTGTTTCCCCTTTCTCCTTTTTTCTTTTACTCCTTCCCATATATTCATCTGTTTTCATTCTTACATTCCATATATGAGTGAAATCATATGATTTGTCTTTCTCTGAGTGACTTATTTCATGTAGCATAATACATGTAGTTTCATCCATGTCGTTGCAAATGGCAAGATTTCATTCTTTCTGATGGCTGAGTAATACTCCATTGTGTGTTGTGTGTACATATACATATACACATATATATACACATATACATATATACACACACAAGAATTTTTTTTAAAGATTTTATTTATTCATTTAATAGAGATCACAAGTACGCAGAGAGGCAGGCAGAGAGAAAGGAAGGGAAGCAGGCTCCCTGCTGGGCAGAGAGCCCGACGTGGGGCTCGATCCCAGGACCATGGGATCATGACCTGAGCCAAAGGCAGAGGCTTTAACCCACTGAGCCACCCAGGCGCCACACAAAATATTTTTTATCCATTCATCAGTCAGTGGACATTTGGGCTCTTTCCATAGTTTGGCTACTATAGATAATGCTGCTATAAGCATTGGGGTGCATGTACCCACCTTTGAATCTGTATTTTTGTATCCTTTGGGTAAATACCCAGTAGTGCAATTGCTGGATTGTAGGGTAACTCTATTTTTAACATTTTGAGAAACCTCCATACTGTTCTCCAGAGTGGCTGCAACCAGTTTCCATTCCCACCAACAGTGCATGAGGGTTCCCTTTCTCTGCATCCTCAACACCTATTGTTTCTTGTGTTGTTAATTTCAGCTGTCCTGACAGGTTGAGATGCTATCTCTTTGTGGTTTTGATTTGTATTTCCCTGATGATGAGTGATGTTTAGCATCTTTTCATGTGTCTGTTAGCTGTCTGAGCACATATTCCCCTTTAAAGAGAGGAAAGTACAATTAGAACATTTTTTTCTAGCTTTATTAAAAATGGATAAATATAATTACATACATTCAAAGTGTACAACATGATGATTTGATATACATGTACATTGAGATAATTAACACATCTGTCACTTCACATAGTGTGTGTGTGATGAGAATGCTTAAGATCTACTTACTTTCAGCCACTTTCAAGAACACGATACTATATAATTAACTAGTCTCTGTGCTATATAGTAAATCCTAGGAACTTTTATAACTGAAAGTTTGTACCCTTTGACCAACATCCTCCCATTTCCCTCTCTCCCCAGTCCCTAGAAACCACCATTCCATTCCTTATATCTATCAAATCAGGTTTTTTTTTAAGATTCCATATATACTGATACCATACAATATTTGTCTTTCTTTGTCTGGCTTATTTTACTTAGCATAGTTCATCCCTATTGTCACAAATGACAAGATTTCCTTCTTTAAGACAGAATAATACTCCATTGTGTGTGTATATGTGTGTGTGTGTGTGTGTGTATATCAGATTTTCTTTATCCATTCATCCATTTAGGTTGTTTCCATATTTTGGCTATTGCAAATATGCTACAGTGAACATAGGAGTGCAGATATTTCTTTGAAATACAAATTTTATTCCTTATGTGAGTTCATTTAATTTCCTATATGGTTTACAAATATTTTTCCCCATTCTCTAGGTTGTCTTTTCAATTTATTAATTATTTTCTTTGCTGTACAGAAGGACTTTAGTTTGATGTGGTCCTACTTGTTTATTTTAGCTTTCCTTGCCTGTGCTTTGGGGCATCTTATCCAAAAAGAAATTATTCCTTCTCTTCATTTTCTTCTAGGAGATTTATGCTTTCAGATCTTGCATTTAAGTCTTTAATCCATTTTGAGTCAATTTTCATGGGTATAAGATAGCTATCCAGTTTCATTCTTTTGTATGTGGATATCCAGTTTTCCCAACCTCATTTATTGAAGAGGCTATCTTTTTCCCATTTTGTTTGTTTTCTTGGCACCCTTGTGAAGGTTACTTGATCATCTCTGCATGGGTTTATTTTGGTGCTGTCTGTTCTAATCTAGTCTACGTGACTGTTTATGCCAGCGTGACACTATTTTAATTATTGTAACTTTATAATGTTTGAAATCATAAATATGATGCTACCAACTTTATACATCTTTCTCAAGATTCCTTTGGCTATTGGGGTATTTCGTGCTTCCATATGAACTTTGGGATTCTTTTTTCTATCTCTGAGAAACACCATTAGAATTTTGATAGGGACCACATTGAATCTGTAGATCATTTTGGGTAGTATACACATTGTAACTATATCTATTCTTCAAATCTAAGAACATAAGATACCTTTCCATTTATTTGTGTCTTCCGTTTCTTTCCTCAGTGTCTCATAGTTTTCAATGTACAAGTCTTTCCTTTCCTGGGATAAATTTATTTCTATGTATTTTATTTTTGATACAATTATAAATGGGATTGTTTTTTAATTTCTCTTTCTGATAGTTTGCTGTTAGTATATAGAAATGCAACTGATTTTGTTTCCTGGGACTTTACTGAATTCATTGATTAGTTCTAAGAGTTTTTTGGTAGGACCTTTGGGGTTTTCTATTTATAAGAGATAATTTTACTTTTTCCTGTCCAGTTTGAATGCCTTTTATTTCTGTTTCTTGCTCAATTGGTGTGGCTAGGATTTCCAGTACTGTCTTTAATAAAAGTGGCAAAAGTGGGCATCTTTGTCTTGCTCATGATCTTAGAGGAAAGGCTTTTAACTTTTCACTTTTAAGTGTGTTGTTAGCTGTGGGCTTGTCGTACATAGCCTTTATGATGTTGAGAAACATTCATTCTACACCTAATTTGTTGAGAGTTTTTATTATGAAAAGATGTTGAATACTTTTCCTGCATTATTGAAAACATCACATACAGTTGATCCTTCATTCTGTTAATGTGGGTATCACATTGGTTGATTTGCATATGTCGAACCTTCCTTGCATCCCAGGGACAAACCCCTCTTGATCCTGATGAAAATAACGTAAATCATAGGTAAATCTTTTCCATGTGCTCCTGAATTTGGTTTAATAGTATTGAGGATTTTGTGAATCTATCTTCATCAGATATATTGGTCTATAATTTTCTTTTAAAGTGTCCTTACCTGGTTTTGTGTCAGAGTAATAATGCCCTTATAAAGTAAGTTTGGAAATGTTCCCTTTTCTTCCATTTTTTCAGACGATTTGAGAAGAATTGGTATTATTTAAATGATTGATAGAATTTGCAAGTGAAGCTATCTGGTTCTAGTCTTTTCCTTTTAAGAATTTTTTTTTAAGATTTATTTATTTATTTATTTGACAGATAGAAATCACAAGTAGGCAGAGAGGCAGGAAGAGGGGGGCGGGAAGCAGGCTTCCCGCTGAGCAGAGAGCCCGATGTGGGGCTCGATCCGAGGCCCCCCGGATCATGACCTGAGCCGAAGGCAGAGGCTCCAACCCACTGAGCTACCCAGGCGCCCCCCTTTTAAGAGTTTTTGATTAGTCATTCAGTATCCTTGCTTGTTACTGACATGCTCAGCTTTTCTATTACTTCATGACTTAGTGTTGTTAAGTTGTGTATTTCTGTGAATTTATCCATTTCTTCTAAGTCCTCTCATTTGTTGTCATAAATGCTCACAGCAGTCTCTTAGGAACCTTTGTATTTCTGTGGTATCATTTGTGATGTCTTCTCTTTTGTTTATTGTGTATTTGAATCATCTCACTTTTTTCTTAGTCTGGCTAATGGGTTGTCAGCTTTATCTTTAAAAAAACCAACTCTTCATTGATCTTTTCCATTGTCTTTCTAGTAATTTGCACACTATTATTGCAGTATTAGAGTATTTTGAATTTGACTATATATTTATCTTTACCAATGAATTTTATATTTTATATGTTTTCAATTACTAATTAGCATCCTTTAGTTTGAAGAGCTTCGTTTTGCATTTCTTGTAAGGCAGGTCTAGTAACAATGAATTCTGTCAGCTGTTATGTATCTGGGAAAGTCTTTATTTCTCCTTCCTTTCTGAAGGACAGTTTTGCTCAGCAAAGCATTCTTGGATGGCAGTTTTTTTCTTACTGCACTCTGAATTTATCTTCTCATTTTCTCTTGGTCTACAAGGTTTCTACAGAGAAATCTGCTGATCGCCTTATGGGGTTTCCCTGTATATGATGAGTCTTTTTTCTCCTTGGCTGTTTTCAAAATTCTCTTTGACTTTGATTTGTTTATTGATTTATGTAGGGAGGGAAAGAGAGCAAGAGGTATGAGGGAGGGGGAGAGGAAGAGAGAAACTTTTTAAAAAGATTTATCTTAAAGAGAAAGAGAGTGCTCACATATGAGTCGGGAGAGAGGCAGAGGAAGAGAATCTCAAGCAGACTCCCCACTGAATGTGGAGCCCCACATGGGGCTTGATCTCAGGACCCATGAGATCATGACCTGAGCTGAAATCACGAATCGTATGCTTAACCAGCTGAGCCACCCAGGCACCCTGGGAGAGAGAATCTCAAGCAGACTCCCTGCTGAGCATGGAGCCTGATGTGGGGCTCAGTGTCACAACATTGAGATCATGACCTGAGCCAAAATCAACAGTCAGACGTTTAACTGACTGAACCACCCAAATGCCTCATCTTTGTCTTTCAGTTTTGAGACTTTCCTTATGATGTGTCTCAGTGAAGATCTAAGTTGAATCTGTTTGAGGACCTTTGAGCTTCATATACCTGGATGCTCCCTCTCTCCCAGTTTTGAAAGTTTTCATCCATTATTTCTTTAAATGATTTTCTGTCTCTTTATCTCTTCTCCTTTTGTGCCATTCATAATATGAACATTTTTAAAAAATATTTTACTTATTTGAGAAAGTGAGTGAGAGAGAGGGCATGAACTGGGTGGGGGAGAAGCAGTGGGTGAGGGAGAAGCAGACTTTCTGCTGAGCAGAGAGCCTAATGCAGGGCTTGATCCCAGAACCCAGAGATCATGACCTGAGTGAAAGGCAGATGCTTAACTGACTGAGTCACCTAGGTTCCCCAGTATGAACATTTTTTTGCTTGCTGGTGTCTCATAACTCACACAGGTTTCCTCTAATTTTTTTTTTTTTTGGCCTCTGATTGGATAATATCAATGCTTTGTTTTTAAGTTCAGAGATTCTTTCTTCAGCTTATTCAGCTTGCTATTGAAGCTCTCTGTTGCATTTTTCATTTAATTTATTGTATCCTTCACATCTAGAATTTTTGTGTGGTTCTTTTTTGTGATTTCTAATTTTTTGTTGAATTTTTTGTTTCATTCATGCATTATTTTCCTGAGTTCGTTGATTTGTTTTCCTGATTTTCACTGAGATTCCTTAAAATAATTATTTTGAATTCTTTTTCAAGTAACTCACAGAATTCCATTTCTTTGGGGTCAATTGCCAGAAAGTTTTTGTGTTCTTTTTGACATCTCATGTGTCCTTGCTATTTGAGTGTGTTTCTAGTGGGTTTATATTGATACCTGAGCATTTGAGGGAGAATTTACTTGTTCCAGCCTTTTCAGACTAGCTTTGGTGGGGAAAGACTTTTACCTGAATGTGGGCTGTGAGGGCACTAGCTGAGTAGGGTACATTTCTTGTTCTGGGAAGAGGACTGTGGCGTAGTCTTCGTGCAGGTCTGTTAGATGACATCAGTGTCAGTAAAAGCTGTGGGGATCTTTGGTGGCCCAAACTGTGGAGGGCTTGCTGGTGTCAGTGGTGGCTAGGGCTACTGCAGTCCTTGGTGGTAAAGGCTACTGAGCTTGTCCTGTACTCCTTTGTTGCCCATGGAAGGAAGTTCTAGTTGAGAGCATCCCTTCTGGCACCAAGTCAGCACACTGATCCTCCGTGAAGCTGTGTCCAGGGCTGGGTTGCGTGCACAGCCACCGTCGTGCCTAGGTCCTGAGGCGAAGGAGCACATGCTACAGCTGGGACATGCACGTCTGAGGTTCTGGCATTTGCAGCTCTCCCATGGATCCAGGATCTGGGTCTGGGCTTATGCATGACTTGAGCCCCAAGTTCATGGTATGCAGTAGTGGCACAGACCCTAGGATGAGAGAGTACAGCAGTGGCCTGGGCCCAGGGGCAGGGGATAGCATCAGCACACCCTGGGGAGAATGTGAAAGTTCCAACTCTGACCCCAGGGGGCAGGGGGCACAGTAACAGCAGCCTGGCCCCAGTTATGCTGGATCGAATCTCCAGCTCAGGAACCAGAGAGAGAACAGAGAACTGTAGTGGCGTGGCCTGGGACTTGGACTTGGGTCAGCACCTGGACTTGGGACTTGGGGGCAGGGCACAGAGCAGTAGTAGCAACAGCACAGCTCCTGCATTGGAGAACCAATGTCCTGACTTAAGACATGGGAGGCGAGTCAGAGGGCAGTGCAGCAGCATTCCAGGGTCATGGCAAGCCGAAGCTGTGACTTGGGGTCCAGCAGCAGCAGCAGCTCAGCCTGTGATGGCAGGTCAAGCTGTGACGTGGGGACGAGGTGTAGAGCAGCGGCAGCTCTGCCCCAGTAACCGTGGGTCAGAACCCTGACTTGGAACACTGCAAGAACACAACTGTGTGCTGGTGGGTCAAAGCCATGACTTAGGAGCCTGGGGGCAGCTCTCACCACAGGGGCTGCTCCAGCCCCAGGAAGGAGACCCTGTGTGACTCTGAGCAGCTCCGTCCACTAGGCTCAGCATTGGTGAAGATTGTTGGGGTCCTCAGTAGCAAAGGCTATAAATGTCCGCTGCTGGGGGCCCCTGCTCTCCTTTGCCTGTTGGGGTACAGTACCTCTGAGGGGATCCCTCCTGGTGCTGAGCAACTCTGGACTGGGGGTCGGGATAGTGCAGGTAAAAATGCTTCTTGCACTTTTCCATGTGGCCATCCTTTGGTTTTGAGCTCTGCAAGGTTTTTTGCTGCTGCTTTTTAATAGTCCAGGGCTTTCCCAGAGCTGTTTTCATTGGTGTGTAGTTATTTTTTTGTTGCCTTTGTTGTTTTTGTAGGAGAGATGAGCATTGGGACCACCTATCCCATCAACTTGCCAGATACTTTGGGGGAAGTTTTTTAAAGATTGTATGAGGGGTGAATCAGCCACGAGGCCCTGAATTAAGAGACATTAAGGTCTGGGGAATGATTGGGCCTCTTGAGGGTCTGTTTTCTTGACTCGAATTTGAAAAGGAATTGAGATCATTATTTTTCAATTAAACCAGTTATCTGGGACCTAGCAGGGACACGAAAGTTCTATTGAACACCTTTTCCAAAAACCCAACATTGCATATTCTGAGAAGTGGCATGTGTGTCTTGGTTCCTATTCATAATGCCTGTAACCTCCGGGGGAGTAAGGAGTGTCCTGGCAAGGACTTCTGTTGTGGGCCTAGTATATGTGTGTGTTTCGTTTGTGTTGTAGATCTCTGTGAGAGACAAGATTCCCAGAGATTTTTATCCTGACAAGGACAACCCTTAGGCAGTGGCAACAGGTGTGATATGTTCACTGAGTGGAGCATCCAGTGCTAAGATGACTGCCTGAAGTTTAGCCAATTGTGCCTACACCTGGGGTCCCATATTTTACCTAGAGGGACATCGTGGCTAGGAAATAGAAAGTTGCTGGGCTCCTCTGAGTTCTCCATCATTTTATAAAGGTGGGCAATGCCATTCATATGGTTTATGAACTTTCACTGCTGTTCACTAAGTTAATCCTAAGGGCTCCTCAGGTAGCCAAGGGTCTGGGGAGGGTGACCTCCTCCCGCCCAGTAGCATCTGGCAAGGGACTGAGGATGGGGGACAGCCCCCGCCTGTAGGTGGCCTGTATCAGAGAGTCTGAGTTTGGCTCCATTCTACATCAAGGAGGCCTCATTACCCATGCAGGCCTTGTGGGGTGCTACTTTCATGACCTGGGGGCATCTGGATCCAGAGATACAGCCCAGTGTCTGTGAGAGCCTCTGTTTGCAGGAGAATCTGGTACATGGCCAGTCATTTTTTGTTTTAATGGAACATAGTCTGAGGCTGAGAGGGTCAGTTTCTTGCATCTAAAGCCTTTAGGCCACTTACTGTCACATCAGGGTCCAGAGATGCCAGGTGACCGGAGAAGAGGTTGCCCAGATCTGTTGAGTGAGGGAGTTGATTGATGTTAATTTGGTCAGATTTCAGAAGTTTTTTCCAAGGGAGCCCCATTTAAGGGGGCTGATTTGTAAGTAGCAGCATCAATGAGATTAAGCACAATTTGTAAATGAGGACTCCGTGGTCATCAGAAACCAAAAAGTACTGAAAGATGTTAGGCCTGTATGTCCTTGGTGAGTATGTCAGATGACTCTCCTTGGAGCAACGATAGGGTCCTTGTGATGCCATGCCTGTGCTCCCGGAGAAGATGGGTGGAGAAAAGATCTTGCATACAAAGTTGCTATGGTACCCCACAGGGAGCCTGGAGAAGGTGGCTATGTCCCTCCAAGGTGAAGGTGAAGTGTGCTTGAGAGACTGTTGCAGTAGGCACTGAGCAGAGTGTACTAGCTGAACCTCTAAGAGCGAAATATTTACCAGTTACTGATTTAATATAATTAGTAATTTTCAGAATATTGAATATTGGGTATCAGGGACCTAATATATGGGACCACAGCAGTAGGACGGCAGTAATCCACCATGAAGGACCTTTATGTTCCCTGGGTTTAAGAACAGGCAAATTTGGGCTATAAAAGTGGAGAAGCAACTGGGATAATCACCCCTTTGTGAATTAGGTTTTATAGAATAAATTTTAATTCTTGAAGGGCCTTATTACATTGGGCCAGGTAGACTATTTTAAGGGTGTGGGGGAAGATCATGGAGTCCCATTTTTATCAATCTAATTTGTAAGTGAGAAAGACTCAACATTAGTTTTAATTTATTATTCATTGTGTTAGAGTGTCTAAATAGGTGGTATTTTAGGGGAGTTGGTACTGTCACTACAGGAAATTGAGACAAAACTACAGTTATGGTGAGGCAGACCTGTATTTTTTCTGTTTTCTATTCAGTTACTTTTTTTCAGATTATAAGAGCTATAGTGTCTAAACTTAGTAGAATCCCCAGGTGTAATTCCCCCTGCCGTATTGATTAAGTCCAAGAAGTTTTTGTCATTGAGGCACTTTAGCAAAATGTTCAAGTTAATTTAGAACCTACATCTAAGGTTGTAGAGGCACAATAAGCACTTTTTAAATCTTCTGGTATAAAAATCCTATATTTGTTCCATATATAACTACGCTGCATAATTTATTACGTAAAATTTTGTTATATCATCTGCTGTTGCATCCAAGAGAGTGGTGCTGGCAGTATCCTGAGTTTGTGACCATGTAGATTTAAGGAGGAGGCGCATATCCTGTTGATAGGCAGCAGCACTCATGAGTGCCCAGGTGCACTGGCCAGGACATTTGCCATCTTGGATGAGTTGAGAAGCTTCTTCAGGTCCTAGGGGAAGCAGGAACAGACTACTTCTCTGCCCTTGTTCTTTTTCTTCTTCTTCTTTTTTTTTTTTTTTTGAGATGGAATTTCCTTTGAACATTGAGCTACCAGTCTCCATGGAAAGGGTTCTTTAAGTTGCAAATCACAATAGCAGAAATGTAAGTGACAACAAAGAGATCTACCCTCGAAGTAACTTTTTTAGAGAGACAGAGAAAGAGCATGAGTGGGGGCGGAGGGAGAGAGAGAATCTTAAGCAGCCTCCACACCTAGTGGCCCAATGTGGGGCTTGATCTCACAAACCCAAGATCATGACTTGAGCCGAAACCAAGAGTCAGATGCTTAACCAACTGAACCACCCAGGTGCCCCTTGAAGCAACTTGTTAAGCCTTATGAAGGCTGTGGTTTCCATGAGGAGGGCACTCAGCCTCATGTCACCAATAGATCCCTATAGTGTACTGGGGACTAACACTTGGACTTTTGCCAGCGACACTTTCTAAAAGGGAGATAGTCTGGAGGAAGTTGGCATCAGTGTGATGGGATCAGTTGAGAAGGGAGGTAACAATTGAGCAGCCCCGACTGACTTTGCCATTGCTGGCATAGACAATCGGCTCACATCCCAGCAGTCTGCTGGAGGAAGTCGCTTAATGCTCCTGGTTGGGAAAAGCCTCTGCCCTGAGTGTTGGCCAGTTATCCTAGTCCCTGAGGGGTCCTCGTCCAGAAACAAGGCATATCTGGGTGGAGAATCATGTGGGAGCCATGAATCCAGTTATTTATCCCACAAGGTGCCAAGTAGAGAATGTGGGTTACCATCAGCCTAGGCCACAGCACCTGAGAGTAAACGAGGACCATGGACATGCACGCCATTGAGGTCCCCCTCCAAGTTAGACTGGAACGCCATGTCAGCAGATGGTAGCTGCCAGGGGACACATGTGCCAGCACCTGGTGGTATAGGCTACTTAGTGAGTCTGTTTAGTAGGTCAGGAGCAGTAAAGAGAAGGTCCCTCTGTCAAAAACCAGTCACCCTTCTTGCTGTACCAGTTGTGATAAATTCTATCCACAGGATTTTAATTTATGGAGGTGACTGAGTGACAACATGGAAAAGCTAATGCCATGCCACAAAAGGCCACAGGGAGACGCACCAGAGCCACTCAGGAGGCAGCAGTAGGAGTGCTGGGAAAGTATGGGGGAGAGCCTTTAGTGTTTTTGCAGGAAAGGCCAAGCAGGGCAAAGGAACATCTTAGGACTGGCTAATTTGGGTAATGTCAGGGGCTCTTGGCTATAGGGCTGATTGACCTCCAGTGGTGTGGTGCTGATGCTGGGTGATCAGGACACGAGGACTTTTGCCTCCTGGAGTGCAAGAACCAGATAGAGGAAGCAGCTGAGAGTGGGGGCTCTGGTTTGGTTGGTTTTCATACAGAAGATATGCACTGTTTCTAAGATTTGGCCAGACCAGGAGGAGCAGTCTCTCCATAGTCAGGGAGGCCCCAATCTTGCCAAAATGTCACAAATATTTCAAAAAGTATTATTAAAGAAGTTCATTCTAGCGTTCTGGCTACAGCTTATGTAAGAGAGTCATACTCTCCAACGAGTAAGTATCTCTCTGCAGAAGTTGGACCGTAGGCCCACCGGCACAGGCCTCTGGGTGTGTGCAGAGCTCAGGAGCAGAACTGCTGTTGTCGTTCTGCAGCAGGGGAACAGCTCCCCAGAGCAGAGAGGCTCCTTGGCATCAGACAGTCCCCGGGTAGAGTGCGAACCTAGGTCTCAACGGAATCCACTGAGGGAGTCTAAGTCACGAGGCTGAGTTGGCAGATGTGGCCCTTTAGGACAAAATGGCATTTGCAACATGGATTGTCTCTAACCTTTTACTTTGAGGGATCATTTGAAATATTGCACTGAGGCCTTTGTCATTTACCATAGTCTTTTAACTTGAATGGTTTGGTCAAGTTTTGTATGCTAGCAGTTTGATCAGTGACTGGCTCATCTTACCTCTCATACTACTCATCTCCTACCCCCCAACCCATACACACAGTTTTCCACCGAATGCTGGAAAAAAAAATTGTTAATAGGTTGGAAAGCTCTATTTGTATATTGTTCTAGTAAAGGGTGGTGTCACTAACATCTTTTATAGCTGTGAAATTATTTTACCAGTTAAAAATTTGATGTGTATTTTTTCTTCTTAATTAGAAGAGCAAGCTTGAACCAATAAGTCGCTGTAGATAAACTTAAAAATTATGCTTTTATCTGTTTAGAGATAGATAATGTGTTATCACATTCATGTAATGTAGATTATTCTTCTGGACTTTACTTTTTTTAACTCAAGTCAGGGTTAAAGATGTAGTAACAATATTTGGCATTTCCTGTTGCTTAAGTGAGGCCAGTCTTAAATGTTACAATATTTACTTCATGTATTCTTGTACTGTTGATTTTCATTCGTTGGAATTCTAGATCTAAGATGTGATATTTGGACTAAATAAAACTTACAGTGTTGAAAATGCTCTTTAATAAATAACTACATCCAAGTAATAGGGTACAGTGACTGGAAATTAGATCAATTCAATACATAGAATATTGTATTCATTTCCTATAGCTGCTTCAACCAATTACCACAAACTTGGTGGCTTAAAACAACAGAAATGTAATCTCTCACAGTTGTAGAGACTTGAAGTCCCAAATCAAGAGGCCAGCATGGCCACCTTCCTCCGAAAGCCCTAGAATCCTTCCCTGCCTCTTCTACCTTGTGGTGGTTGCCAGCTGTCCTTGGCTCATGGCAGCCTGACTACGTGTCTCTGTCATCACATGGCCTTCTTCCCTGTGTGTGACCATGTCTCCCTCTTCCTATAAAAGGACACCCATCATTGGATTTGGGGCCCACCTTAATCCAACAGGATCTTAACTTGATTACCTCTGCAAAGACTGTCCCCAAAGAAGGTCACATGCACAGTTCGAGTTGGATATGAATTTTGGAGGTTCACTATTCAACCCAGTACAGATATGGAGCTATTCCAGGTTCATGCAGTATTAGAAAAATCAGGGAAGAAGCTGTCAGTGGCTTTGCCTTAAAAACAAAAATTACTTTTTAAGAATGGTCTCATCAAGGCATATAAGATTTTATAGGAACTGAGGCTTATACAGTGTTTTGGGGAATGAGTTGGGGGGATAGGACTTCATAAGAAAAAGAATATAAAAGTGCAAATACAGAGCTAGGCTATGAAAATGTATATTAATGTGAAATTTAAAAGGAGTAAGTTAAAAATTTTAAAAGCTAGCATACCACACTCATTGCTAAATACTGAAAACTATTTTTATTAACGGTCTGGCATCTTTAAGATACATTTTCTTCCCTTTTTTTTCCCTCTTTGGTTACATTTACTCTACATTTACTCTGATCACCTCTTCCTATGATAATTCTGTATTAGTTTCTCAAGAGAATATTTAAATTCTTCCTCTCTTGTGGTTGTTGAAAGAACTTAATGATTTAGAAGTTTCTTTTAGTTTCCACAAGTTAGATGTTATGCCATTTAAATTATTAGGATTGCTGCCAAATTTGGGAAAACCTAAACTGATACTCTTTAATATATGAACTAGAAGATTCAGGCATTTGCCAAGGTATTTCATGGAGTACCTAATCTTAAATCCTTTACACTGTCTCACAGAATTTTCTGGAATGATGGAAATGTTTACTTGTACAGTCCAGTATAGTCACCACTAGCTTTACGTGGCTGTGGAGCACGTAGGCTGTGGTTAGCGTGGCTTAGAAATGGAATTTTTTATTTAATTCAGTTTTAACCTTGGCTTTTCGTCCAGACATCTGCCTACCCCCAGGCCTTTCAGTCCCCTCTTTTGGGCCTCCCTCCACGCCTGGTGACTGTGTTAGCAAACCGGGGCCTGAGCCAGTGAATTTGATAAAATTAACCAAGAAGGTATGAAGAAAATTGTCCACCTTAGCTACCTGATGTGTGATCAGAATGACTATTTAATCAACATGTTTAAAAAAGAAAATGCATACCATTCTGGGAAAAAAAGTTCCTTTTTATGCTCTTGAGACTTGAAAGATCTTTTCCCTTCTTTCAGCATGAAGTCAGATATATCAGTCAGGATAGACTACATGATGCTACAGGGACAACCAGCCCCCCCAATCTCATTGTCTTCAAATGAAAAAAATTTATTTTTTTATTTACATGACGTATCCACAAGAGGTAGATTAGAGATGATACAAATGCTCCTTCCTATAGGGGCTAACACCTTGTACCCCTCAGGATCTTCTGATACCCCTTGCTCCCCACTTACCCTCCTGGTCTCTAAGCCTATAATAAGGTTAAATCACAGTAAAACTCACCCGGGGATATTCTTGAGTCTGATAAAGGGGTTGAGGAGAGTACTATATCCCAAAGCAATAGAAAGACCGAGCCCATGTGTACGAGCAGAAGGCAGGAGGCTTAATGGAATGGGATTCTGGGATGCTCCATCAAAGGGATTGGAATATATCCTGCTTAAAAGAAACCTGGTCAATTTGGGAGCAGTCTCCTAGGATTCAGGATTTACTTAACACATTAACAAGGAACCTAGGAGATAGGAGAGTGCCCCAGTGAAAGGAGTCCCAGCAGCCCTAAAATCCAGCCCAGACCTAATGATAAGAAAGAGCATTAGAGAACCCAGCCCACTGATAGCAGTTAGGATAATGGACTTCCAAAGCAATAGAGGCCACGTGACAGCATGGAACAGCCAGAAGCCAGGTGAACAGTTACCACGTGTGGCGGGGGTGCCCAACATGTGGAGGGAGGGATACTGCTGCCCCATAGACATGAGGATGGATATCAAAACAAGGTATTTCTAGGGCAAAATAGATGGACAGCCAACAAGGGAGCTACTCCGTCTATACTACCTAAAGAAATCAGAGGTGAAGGAGAGTTGCCCCAATACGGGTTCACATTCCTTTGCCCAACTTTCATATCTAGTTTCAGGCCCAGAACCTGTTGAATGATGAAGATAACCAGCTCTCCACGAGGGGAGGGGACTGTAACACTATGGTAAGTTTCCCCAGGTCCTTTTCCAAGGACACTTTCAGACATTCATTCAGCTAACAGCACACCAGGGGAAGAGGAATACTTGCCATTTCAAGGACTCTTGGACACAGGATCCCAGTCCATATTGTTACCCAGGCACAAGAAGCACCATTGTGGTCCTTGGCGTGAAGCAGATGAGGACCAAGTAGTAAATGCAGTCCCGGTCAGGATCCAGGTCACCATGGGTCATTTGCTTCACAGACCCTCCCAGTGGCCATTTTTCTGGTAGCTGAGTATATAAACAGAATAGACCTACTTTAGTGTCCTTGGCCTTCAAGGTCAGAGCTATTCTAGTGGGGAGGGCCAAGTGGAAGCCTTTGACACATTTCCCCCTCTCCCTCAGCCAAGATCATAACTTAAAACAATATCCTGTCCCAGCAGGATAGCAGAAATTTGTGCCACTGTTTAATATCAAAAGGGTGCAGAGACAGTGGTCCCATCATTTCTCCATTTAATGTACTAGTCTAGCCCTGGAAAAATCCTGGTGGATCCTGGCAAATGAGAGCAGATTCCGCTAAACTCAACCGAGTATTAGTCCTGACTGCTGTCTGCCATGCCCGATGTTCTGTCTTCGCTAGGACATGGTCACTTGTGCTGAGGTATGTGGTATACTGACACTGATTTTGCCAGTGCATTTCCTATCAGAAAAGAGGGCCTTTGCATTCACATGAAACAGGTAATGCATACATTTGCATTCTTGCCTCTGGACTAATGTTGACCTTTGGTCCTCTGTCGTAAGATAGTCTGAAGCACCCTGGGCCATCTAGGAGCTCTGCAGAGCATCACAGTATCCCCGGCATGACTAATCCGATCCCAGTCAAACTGAATGAGCAAGAATGGAAGGTCCAGGTAAAACATGCATTCGAGAAGATGGGAGAGAAACCCCACAAAGACCCAGGGTTTAGTACAGCAGTGATGTTTTGAGGGGGCTCGGTAATGAGAGGCATCCAGGATATCCTGTCTGAAGTACAGGACAAATTATTGCGCCTCCCACCGTGAAGAAAACAGCACACCCTCTTGAAAGCATTAGATTTTGGAGACACCATGTTACATATCTAACTCACATGCAAGGGGAGACATGAACTGCCATCTCTGGGTGGCGCCCAGAGAGGACAGGGAAGGCCCCTGCAAGGATCCCTGACCTTGAGGCCAAGAACCAGGCAGGTGTGTCACTGGTGGGCAAGGAGCTGGGCAGAATTTATGGCAGACCATGATAGGAGAATCACAGCACACACGTTCTTTTGGCCCCTGGAGAGCAAACCTGTACCTTTTTTAGTAGAAAACTATACATCTTCAAACAAACAAACAAAAAACCCTCCTGGCATGTGAGCGGGCCCCGACAGAGACAGAACACTTGACCAGGAGGCATAAAGTGACCACGCTGCCACACGTGCCCATGGTGAGCTGGGTTCTGACAGACCCAAGTTGTGAGGTTAGGTGGACTGGTAAGAATCCATTTGAAGATGGATGTGGACATCTATAGTCACACACAAGAACAGAGGACACAGCAAGGGAAACAGCCAGTGGCCTTAATCTCTTCTTCAGCCCCACCTACCTCACAGCACAGCTTTGCAGTTCCTACCTAGGTCTGTTGTGGGAATTCTGTATGACCAGGTGGAGGAGGAAGGAAAAGTCCAACCTTAGTTCATGGTCAGGTAGGCTTCATAGAGACATGTAAGCCAAAAACAGGTGCTGCTGTCTCCAGCCTCGACCAAGGGTGGCCTTCAAAGAGTAAGGAGGGGAAAACCTCTTAATGGGCAGAATTTGAGGCAGAATGCCTGGTCGTCCATTTTGGTGGAAAAGAAATGTAGGCCAAAAATGGAATATATATGGACTCATGGGCAATGACAAGTGGCTTGTCTGGCTTCAAGACAGAAAGGGCCAATAATGCACCCCGACAGAAATAGACACTCTGGGTATTGATTTTCCTTTCCCAACAACAGAACCACCATTACGTGCTTAGGGAGTGTGTGATGCACAGCATGGGCGGGGGGGGGGGTGGTGTCACATATCACAGAACGCTCTAGAGACCTCTTCATGACAAAGAGGCAGGGGTGGGCCTGTGCCCATGGATTCCTAACCCACTGAGCCCCTGATGGCAACTTGTTATGGCCTGTTACAGGAAGAGTGCCCCTCAGAGGCACTGCTTTACACGAATGGGACGCCATCCCCCGGGAGGCAGGATACACACGGGATCTAGCACCTTTGTGTGGGGCATGTTCCCAGTGGAAGAATGTACACGTCTGGGAACCAAGAGCTGTTTCCCAGAACTCCCAGTGAGCCACCTGGAGCATCCCTACTTCACATAGCCTTGTTTCAAGTTCTGTAGTTTGAGGCGTCCTGGTTCCAAAGGCAAATTTCTTTCATTTTTTTTAAAGATTTTATTTATTTATTTGACAGAGATCCCAAGTAGCAGAGAGGCAGGCAGAGAGAGAGGAGGAAGCAGGCTCCCTGCTAAGCAGAGAGCCCGATGTGGGGCTCGATCCCAGGACCCTGGGATCATGACCTGAGCTGAAGGCAGAGGCTTTAGCCCACTGAGCCACCCAGACGCCCCCCAAAGGCAGATTTCTGCCTGGGAACACCATCAGACTCATTGGATTACAAGCTGCCATTTCATCAAGACACGGCAAAGTGACCAGCAAGCAGGAAGAGAGTCCTCATCCTGCCGGAGGGTAGTTGACTCCGATCAGGAGACAAGGCCATTACACCCGGAGGAAGAGAGGAATGCGTGTGAAACCTGGGGGATCCACAGGGGGTGCTCCTTGGAACTCTCTTGCTCAGTTTTGATGGAAAATGAGGAAGTGCCGCCACCCCAGCCGAAGGAGGGTGTGGAGACCAGGGGTGTAGACTTCTGGGTCAGTAAAGGCCTGAGAACAGCAGAGGCACTGGCTGAAGTAAGGGAGTGCGGAGTGGATAGGGCAGAATGGAGATGCTGCTCTTTGGCTATGGCCTTGGGCCCAGCAACAGAGGCAGGAGCTGCAGAGCACCCTACCTGTCTTGTTTTCAGTTTCCTCCAGGAAAAGAGGCCCACCAGAATCTGGAAGGAGCTGCTTTCCAAACAGAATATGGACAAATGTGTCTGAGAGGCACAAGGCATGGGCTGCCGTGAGACTGGGATGTGCTGCCCTGCTCCCTTCCAGTGGAGGACCGGTCGCTCTAGTGGCTGGGAGCATTGGCAGCACGTAGCCTTCAGCCCTCGGACCCTCCGGGAATTGTCTCCGGTGCAGAGAGTCCCCCAGGAGCTCACATCCCACGACTGACCAATATGGGAAAACAAAGGCCTGACCTTCTCTGCCACACTTGGACATCTCTCAGGGATCATTCTGGCTCCAGAGCTGTCTGGGGGAGTCAGCCTAGGCTGCTATTGGCCTTTACTGGGGTTCGGCTTCTCCCTCTACCCACTTCTGTCTGCTTCCTTTCCCTTCCATAGTGTTGATTTCAGGTGCATTCCTTAATAAACAATCTGCACACCACATGCATCCAGAGTCTGTTTCCCAGACCCATGCCTGCCATGTCCTTCATATCACTCACATCAGGGAAACGCATGTGCTACAGAATGTGTTAATGACAAAAGCCTGCGTCTGTGACCAGATCAGATATTCGGCACCATTAGCAACCAGGAACAGAACAAGGGGGCAAGGCAAGGACTGGATGGACTTCTCTTGGCCAACAATAATTCCTCAAATCCCAGGCTGAGCCATGGAGGAAAGCCTTACTTAGGTTCCCATGCTCCCAATGCCTCAAAGCCTACAAGATCAGTGCCTGGCTAAGCACCCACAGGCTGACTGTTGGGAGCCCATGGGGTAGGCAAAAGAATGACCCCCTGAAGATGGCCTTGTCCTCATGTCAAGACCTGTGAAGATGTTAACTTACACGACAAAAGGACTTTGTGCGACTTGAATGAATTAAGGACTTTGAGATGAGACTATCCTCGATGATCTGAGTGGGCCCAATATAATCACAAGGGTCCTTAAAAGTGTAAGAGGGGGACAGGAGAGTCAGAGGAGGAGAAGGGATGACAGAGCAGGGGCAGAGTCGTGCAGTTGCTGGCTTTGAGAACGGAGTGCAGGCGGCCTGGAGAACCTGGCCAGGGCGAAGCTGGAGATGCTGGAAAGACGGATTGTCCCCGTGATGCTCCAGAGGGAAGGCAGCCTGAGGGCACCTGGACTTGAGCCCAGTGGGACCCATGTCAGACTTTTGACCCCCAGAACAGAAAGATAACGAATTTGTGGTCATTTGTGCCAGCAACAGCAGGACACTCCAGAATGGCTGTTTCTCCAGGACCTGGTGGACCCCCTTTGCCACCCTCTGGGCAGGAAGGGTGAGACTGCTCTGTCAAAAGAAAGAGAGGCTTCTTACCCCTTGGCTCTTCACCTAAGATTGCTTTGAGCTACACAGCCTGGCACTGTCGAGCCGTATTCAAGGGAAACCTGGGAAGCTGACTTTGGAAAGAGAAAGTGATGGGCCATTGTTTCAGAAAGAAGGCGGAGAAAAGAAACGGAGGGGCTTGGACAGGAAACAGAAGCAGGCAGCCGATTTCTTCCTCTAGCAGCCACAATGCGGCTGGCTCCCCCAGACAGAGCTGTAGCTCAGCCATCGAGTGCACAGGCTTCCCAGGGACAGGCGCCACCACAAGGAAACCGCACAGGAGAGCAGGTCCATGCTATGTTTCGGGGTCCCTCTCCCTTTGCTTCTTCGCCACTCAGGACTCTTTCAGAAATGCATTTTTGAGAAAAGGGCTTATTTCCAGTAAAAGCCTGAGGAGCAGAGCCTAGCACATAGCATAAACATAACCCTGGAAGTAAACAGCAGATCCTTAGAAGCTCAGCACACCACCGAGGGCCACCAGAGTCCAACCCATGTGGCTGGAGCTTGGGCCTTGCAGCTGGAGGGAGGGAGCAGGTCCTTAGGTTGGGAGATACCTGGTTTGTACCCAGAGCTGGTTCTATGGTGCTTTTTTCTGGCCACCCACCTCTGGACAAGGCAGGATCCTTCTCCTTCCAGAGCTGCTATTTACAGGAGAATAGGCCCTGAGAGGCCCCGAGCCCTCCCTAGGTCCCTGTTGTAATTAAAATCAACCCATGAATAAAGCTACATACAAGCAAAATGTAGCGCCCAAATAAGTTATAATACTGGACTGTTCTTCAGCATCTGGCCTTTTGAGCCATTCCTGTGCACAGTAGTAAGGGGAAAGCTGCAGAGACCATAGGAGATGAGCTAGCAAAGCACATTCCAAAGGCTCAGCCGGACTCAGGGCAAGGTGCATCAGCAAACCCAAGAGGAAAAGAAGCTCAGGGACAAGTCATCTCCTCAATGTCCAGCCCAGCCAAGTGACTAAGCCAGGTCCAGCGGTGTCTAGGTCCCCATTTCCAGCTAGTGGGAGGGGGGCCTTAGGCTGGGCAGAAAGAAAGCCTACCGTCCCGATGCTCTGCCAAAACCACTTGAGGGTCCTGAGTGTCCCACTCCTGGAAATTGCCACACCCAGATCAGTGGGAAGAGAGGGATCCTAAGCCCCCGTGTAACCAAAAGTGCCCCTCCTTGAGCTCCACTAGATCTGGGGGCACTTTAGCCTATGGACACGTGGAGCCATTGTCAGTGATCACAATGAGTCTGGGGTCATTAGTATGTTGTATTGTCAATTTAGTGGGTTGTGATCATCATTTCCAAACAATGACCTAGAACAGAAAAGAATAGAAAACTGCAGAATGTGTTACATACAGAATATGTTCAGCTACAGTCCTGAGCAACTATGGTATGGCATGGGTTGTAATGTGAAATGTATTTTTTTAAAGATTTATTTATTTTAGAGCATGAATGGGGGAGGGAGGGGAAGAGGGAGAGAATCTCAGGCCCACTCCCCACTGAGTAGGAAGCCCGATGTGGGGCTCAGTCTCACGACCCATGTGATCATGACCTGAGCAGAAACCTCAACCAACTGAGCCCACCCCGGTGTCCCCCCGCATATTTCACCAGACTCACAACTTGTCCTGCTGGATACTCGGGTCAGATTTCCTTTCCTGGAACCCACTTTTCTTCTTCCTCCCAGTCATGAAATGGGGGCTCTGACCCCAGCATCATGAATGCTGGGCTCTACTTCTAGAGAATAAGACAGAAGCCCCAACAGCCCACCTGGCCAGAAAGGAACAGCATCCCTCACCCCTCCATACTCAAGGAGAGTGAGATCCTGGGCTCCCATAGGCCACTGTGCCCTAACGTGGCACTGTGGACACACTCTGTGGCACAGAAGAGCAGTTAGCACTGCCTGGCAAGCAACCGAGCCACCAGGCACTGAGTCAGAACTACCAGCCCCACAGGCCTGCAAAAGGCCAGACTCATGTATTGGCCCAGGTCCCAGACATGGAGCATGGGGTACCCTCAAACCCATGTTTAAGACTGCACAGGTTGGTCCTGCCCCAGAGCGCACTGCACCTGGTGGATTGTCTTCCCACTGTCACTGGACCTGGGAATCATCATAAACCTGAAGGATGGGGCGGCGGGGGTGGGGGGGGGGGCACGGGGAGGAAGGGAATGGCCTGAGGCGTCTGTGCCCCCACCTGTGAGCTAACACAATTCCTATCCCAAGGATGTTCCTGGAGGAGCAGAGTGAACCTCCCTTTTTGGAGGCACACCCTGTGGTCTGACAAAGTGCTGTTGACTGCTGAGAGGACACCCACAGAGCCATGGAGCAGCACTGCTCCACGAGAGGGAGGGTAGCAGACTCTTGGATGGCGCAGGCACCTTCTGCAGGGTGTGAGGAGGGCCTAGGGAATGGATCAGTGGTGTGCTGGCTGCTGCTTCCAGCAGGAGGAGGAGACCTGGGTTAGGATTAGCTCAGAGTAGTGTGCCCTCCCAAGCAACAGCGATTCTGCGTTTGGGTGTCCCTTGGAGAAGAGGAACAAAGTGGGTCTGGGATGTCAGGGGTTCGATGGCATTTTCCTGCTGCAGCCTGACCTTTGGAAGAAATGCTGTTTCCTGGGAACCCTGCCGCTGGCTCTCTGAGTCTGTCCTCCCAGCCTGGCTAATATCAAGGCTTCTTTTATTTTAGCTGGCTTTACAATTTCAGTTCTGACAGATTGTTACTCTCTCCCTGGGGAAGGTATTCAGAAATACATTGAACAAGTATTCACACTAAGCACAACTCCCTAGAGCACAGGTGTGTTCCTTGTACCTATAACGGACCTCTCAAAACAAGGTTGGTCTTTTTAACTTGGTTACATACAGCAAATGCCTACATGAGATATAAATCCATGCATGGGAGAATAACACATTACATGTGTTAAACAACATTTGGAGGATTTTTATGTGCTAAGGGCTTCATATATATTAATTCATTTATTCCAACTCTATGAAAACCTCATGGGGTGAACTACTGTATCCCCATTCTGCGGATAAGGAAACTGAGGCTTTGAGAGATTAAGGCATTTGCACAAGGTCACAGTAAGCGTGCAGTTGGGACCTGAAGACAGACAAGACAGGTCTAACTCCAAAACCTTGGGCTGAGCTCAAGAATACTTCTACTCCCTTCACAACCTGTCAGCCTCAATTGTCTGTTGTATTTCTCTTCACATGCTCTGGGCACCTCAAAGGCAAGGACCTTGTCCTAACTCATTTCCCCACAATCTTGCACAGAACTCAGCTTGAGGCTTTCATAGATATTTGATGAATCAATGAATAAAAGAAGAAATGGAGGGACAGAGAGAAGGGAAGGAGAGAACAGAAGGGAAGAAGGGTAGGAGGGAATAAGGGAGGAAACATCCATTTTTGAAAAGCCCTTCAGAGGGACAAGCGATATCTTGCGCCATCTTCTGGACACACTGCGTACTGCAAAGTCTTGAGTGCATTGCCCGCAGGCGTTCCCATCAGGATGACCTTCTGCCTGCACCTGATGGTTTTTCAAGGAATTTCTCCAAAATAATAAAGGTCTTAAGTGAGATCCCATGACAAATGGCTTTAGGAGAACAAAGCACAAAAGCCATTGCCCAGGCAATTGATCGTGGAGCGGAGTGCTTCCAGAGGCCCATGTGTCAGCGTTTCTCTTCATTATCAGAAATGCGGGGCAGTGTTGGACTTTCCTTTATAGGAGAGACGAGTGGGAAAATTCTGGTTGTAAATGCAACTCCATTTTCCCGCTGATCTATATTGTGCCGTGTTGCGATTTCCATTTGATCGTCACTTTGGCAATATGTCACACAGTCTCATTTTAGGATTCTCTGTCCCGGGGCAATTTTGCCAACTAGCTAATACTTAAAAATATTTTATACTTAAAAATTCTGCAGACCTCCAGTTAAAGGAATTCTAGAAGGAGTTCTATTCCGAAGCCTTTTTTTTTTTTTTTTTAACAAGCAAAGGATGGGTCTATTTTATACATTTAAATAACTTCTTACAATTCTGGACTGAAGTGTCCAAATAGTAAAAGATGACAGACTCCGAAGGAATGTCAACCTGAAATAGCTGAGAGTCATGTGGAAGGTTTCACGGTATAACAAGGTCAGCAGAAGAGGAAGTGGAGGAAGGGTCTGGGTGAAATGCACTTGGGCGAACTTGTTCATTTAGACCAGGCTGTTGGATTTCATGCTCTGTCCTTTACAACAGTGGTGGCAGCAGCAGAAATGCCCTACTCAAAAAGAGTGTTTTAGTGTGGTTTCTCACCGCTTCAATGAGGGATCAATGATGACTGCCAAGGATAAATCAGTGATAAATGCCCAAGGAGCAACTTTGGAATGGAGCCCTTCCGGCAAAATTCACGGTGGCGTCCTACGGTTCTGCCCCTGTGCCTGGTGCTGTAATGTTAGAACTGTTACCAAAAGCCAAGTGCAGCTGCTCTCTGCTCAAAAACCAATACTTGAAAGACAAGCATTGGTTGGAGAGGAAAATTGCCTTCTACAGGAGGCCAGCAACCTGGGGAGACCGCAGATTGATGTCCAAAGACCATGTCCCAGGTTCTGGGTTAAGGAGCGGGGTTTTTTAAAAGGGGAAATTCAGGGTAGGAGATGAAATATGTATTAATGAGAAGGGCGGGAGAACTTAGGACTGCTCGTGAGGAAAGATGGAGTGCACGCATTGAGCAAACATATAGGCAACATGCATGCCATGTTCACTTCTGGTGGAGATTTAAAATCAGAACGAGGTGGAATTCAGCCCTTGACGTCAAGAGGGGTTATTGGCATGCTGTGAAAACCAGTATAAACTGGGTGGGTCTTGGGATCCTTATCTTGGATAAGGAATAGGGAGCCTTGCTTGTTCCCAGGCTAGAACCCTATCAGCTGACCTCTCCCCCTTTCTTTCTTAGAAATGTGCCCCGCTTACAAAACTACAGTTCTGGGGCGCCTGGATGGCTCAGTGGGTTAAAGCCTCTGCCTTTGGCTCGGGTTGTGATCCCAGGGTCCTGGGATCGAGCCCCGCATCGGGCTCTCTGCTCCGCGGAGAGCCTGCTTCCTCCTCTCTTCTGCCTGCCTCCCTGCCTACTTGTGATTTTTCTCTCTCAAAAAAAAAAAAAAAAAAAAAAAAAAAAACTACAGTTCCAGACTCCTTTTTACGGGTAGGGCTGGCCAATAAGAAATAAGGGAAGTTATTAGAAAAATAGGAAAAGCTATTTATTTATTTATTTATTTATTTTTATGTTCAGTTTTACTTATTTTTTAATAATAATTTTATTTATTTTTATGTTCAGCCACTGTGTAATACATCATTAATTTTGATGTAATGTTCAATGATTCATTAGTTACCTATAACACCCAGTGAGGAAAAGCTATTTCAAAGGAAGTTTTTACCTCTGGCAATTGAGGTTTTACTCTTGCTCTTTCTTTTTTCTGCATGGAACTCAGAACCAATGGGTGAGTCTCTAGCAGCCATATTGTGACCATGCTGTAACCCTGTAGATAGAATTTATTCTTCAGGGTTGATGAAGCAGAGGGCAGAGGAGCTGGGGTCTCAGATGACACTGCGGAGCCACCATAGCAGTCCTGGGCCCCTACCTCTGAAGGACTGTGGTTAACATGGAGTCAGACAAGCTGGGTCTGAAGGACCAGCTGAAAGGGTCATTTGCTTTGCACAGGATAGAAATCAAATGTGAATTGGAGAAAGTGAAAACAGAGTTTATTGAATAGTGATAGAGTGTATCAGACACAATGTCTGGTAGACTCGGAAAGGAAAGGAGAAGGAGTCTCCTGGTCACGTGGGGTTTAGGGGTTTATGTTGGAAAGGATATGTGTTCCTTCAGGAACCCGGTGTCGGGTCCAACCAAAGGCCAGTGACAAGTGAATGATAGGGTTATTTCCTGAGTCACCAACGGTAGGGTGATGCCAGCATCAGCCGAGTTTTGTTCAAAGCTAATGTCCTGGAACATGTTTGGAATCTGGCTCTTCTTACATGTTATCAGGTGCCTGAGGGCCTAGGACAAAACTCAGAGAATGATGAACTCTCTTGCTTTCCCCTTGAAGTGGGATCATGGCTTCTTTGGTTTATTCAGATGCAATATATGGAACATGAACCATTAGGGCCTAGCAGAAAACAGCAGAGAAGGAGCCTTTCTAAAAATGGAGTCCCTTTCAGTTTCCCCATCTCAATATGAGAGAAAACAACCCCTGCCTGCTTTAAGGCACTGTGACTTGACAACTGTATGCAAATCCTTGCTGGGAGGCTTTAAGGAGAGACTTCCTAACACTTATGGCCCTAACTTTTATTTATAAAATAAAGGGGTGTCTTAGATCACCCTCATGGGCCATCCCAACTCTTGCTTGACAGGCCCCCATTTCCACTTTCTGAGTCTGGAAGTTCCAGATGCTTCAGCCTGGTTTAGGGTGGGGGCGGTGGCCTTGTGGAGGAAGGAGCCAGGGGGAGGGGCTCATAGAGGACAGAAATGGACCTGGAGGTTAGGTGTCCACAGCATCACGGTGTTGCTGTCCTTCCAATGCTACCTTAAGGGGACGCTCTCAGCCTACTGCCTGAGCTCAGGGGTTCCTGTGGTTAGCATGCTGGAATGATATTTGTTCTCGAAAGTTCAGCTTGTCTCTTCTCAGTCAGAGCTACTTGTTTTGCCTGCCTCCTCGGTGGAATGAAAGCAAAACTTCTAGCCAAAGACATCAATCTGATGATTTTTTAAAACAATGAACTATCAGCCAGTGGCTGCCCTGGGAAATGGCCACATGGGGTCACTGCACACTCAGGAATCAAGGGACACCAGCCTGGGGGGTGGTGGGCGGGGGCTGTCAGGCAGGGCTGGATTTGAGAAAGGAGCAGCCATGGAAGGGATGAAGATGTTCCTTTTCTGCAAAGCTGAGCTGACCAGGACACAGCTGAGCTCCTCCCTAAAGTCAGGGGGCAAGTGTCTTAGTGTAGAAAACAGGCTTCTGGAATATTACTGTTTTATTCATTGTTACAGGACTTTGGAATTCCTTTGTGATCTTTTTTTGGCTCACAACTGATAAAAGCTATCAGTCTTTTCTCTAAAAAGGTCGAATACCCACTACAATAAATCAAGGCCAAAGCCCTTGACTCCAAGAGTCCTGACGTGAGTGGGTGTCTGGCTTTGCCTGCTGTGTGGTTGGTTTTGGTGAAAATGATTGCTTTGCCACCCCAGACCTGGATTTGAATCTCACGCTGGCTGGGTGACCTCAGCTGAGACCTTCCACTTCTTGGAAGCTTTGTTTTCTCATTTACAATGTGGGAAATCTTTTATCTACTTTGGTTTGGAGTTAATGTGCAGAGAGCCCCTGTCGGTCCTAGGCTCACAGTGAGCAATCAACATGACCACCTTGCTCCCAAGGTAGGGAGCCCAGGAAGAAGACAGGCCTGGGGGAGAGGATGGCAGACTTGGACATGAGTCTGGATATGTTCGCGGTGTTCTGGGAGGCGCAGGTGGGGGAGCAGCAGACAGGAAGCTCAGGATAGCTGGGACGACTTTAGGGTGGTCCAGACACCTCTGTTGATGTCATTAATGTCAGAGAAACACTGGTACAAAGGAAGTGTGGGCCCAGTGCCCGTGCTCCGGCCATCCTTCTGCTGGCAGAGGTGCTTCTAGGGTCATTCTCCTTAGTGGTTCCTCCGTGTCTGGCATCCCAGCCCCCAGCCTCCCCCTGCCCTCATCAGACTCCAGGCATTGCTCTTTGTCTCTCAGCTCCATGCTCGGGCCCCTGGCGGTGGATAGTGAAGGGTTAACCAGGCACACTTATTTCGACTGGTCCCATAAAGTGAGTAATGAAGTTCCCTCTCGGATTTCCACTTGCAACAATGCATGTTTCCTTAAGAATCCTAAAAAGCAGGGACGCCTGAGTGGTTCAGTCGATTAAGTGTCTGCCTTCCACTCAAGTCAGGATCCCAGGGTCCTGGGATGGAGCTCCACATCAGGCTCCTTGCTCAGTGGGGAGTCTGCTTCTCCTTCTGCCCCTCCCCCTGATTGTGCTGCGCTCTCTCTCTCTCTCTCTCTCTCTGGCAAATAAATAAATAAAATCTTTATAAAAAGAAAAAAGCAGGAGCCCACAGGGCTAGATGTGGATGCTGGGATGTTTCGTGGCCTTCTGACATATCTTCAGTGACTAAAGGTAACGGTCTCTATTGGTTGCACAAGTGATGATAGCAGGACAACAAAAACAGCCGTGGCGGCTGACATTTGTGGGTACTTTCTGCCCAGCCACCGTTCTGTACCAGCTTACTGGCTCTTCCCCACGAGCCACAAGGTTCTCAGAACTGTCATCCCATTTTACCCAGGAGAGCAGGGAGGCTCGGAGAAGTGACCTGGCCCGCATTCACACATCTGGTAAGTGGGAGAGCTGCCTTTGCAGCCCAGCTCGGGTGACCCCTACCCCACACTGACCCCCCCATCCCAGCGCTCTGCCCACGGGGCTGCATGGAGATCTCTGAGGGGACAGTGATAGTAGGACAACTTACCAGGACTGATCAGGTCTACACCTCTTAAGTTATCCAGATACTCCTGTCAACTGAACATTCTCCCCACATTCTCAGATCGAGGAAGGAGACTTTGTGGGTTCCGGATTCCCATGTCATTCGGGAGGCAGCAAAGATGGCGAATCAAAGCACAGGCACAACTGTTACACTTGGGAGGCACAGCTTCTCCCTGCACTCAGGTTCCCCCTGTAAAATAGGGATGAGAATGGCGCCTGCTTTTCTAGGGGTACCGTGAGGATCTGGGGGGGAGCATCCGTGAAGCATTCAGCACAGAACCAGGCATCTAGTTGTTACTATGCCAGCCAACCAGACTATCAGTCCTTCCTGAGCAGCCTGGTGCCAAACAGAAGCTTGGTGTCTCATCAGACCCCAGGGGTCCTTGTCATTGGGCAGAAGAGAGGAAAGTGCCACCTTCATTCCCTGAGCCCACTGACCCGTGTCAGTGTTGCCGACCACCAGCAGTCCTGAGAGCAGAGCCCTTCCAGAGCCCCTGCTCTTGTCTATAGACAGCCACCATTCTGGCTTCATATCTGGGGAGCTCGGCGCAGGGGAGCCAGGATAAAGGGGGAGGGCAGGGATGGCCTGACTCGTAGAACCAAAGGTGGGGGTGAACTGAGCGCACTTGTTCTTTGCAGGGTGGGCCCTGATGCCCATGGCTTTACCCCAGGCCTTGGGGAGACCCAAATGTGGGCATTTTCTAGGTGTCAGGTGTTTCTCTTGCTCGCTTGCTCTTCCAACTGCATGTGTCTTCCATTTACAGCTTTATTGTATCCAGCAAGCCATCCAGGGAGAGAGTTCGAGAAACTCAATGATGTGGATTTGCAGCCTCTGGTGTGGAATCCCAGCCACAGCTGCGACCTGGTAACCCTGCAGAGGACGTCCAACTGCTCCTCAGCATCTAGCCTTGTCCTTTTGCAAAATCTGGTCCCAAATTCCTCATCTCATCACCTGCTTTTCAGGCTTGGGTACCGCGCCAGGGTTTCGTACCAGTTCACTTTTCAATTCATCAAGGTAGCTTGCAGAGCGACCCGGGGAAGCGGGATGAGTCCCTGCATTTTGATCATGGCTGTGATCACTACGAACACACCTGCTGGGGCGCAGCTTCGTGGAGCAGGGCCCTGGCCCTCCACTGGCGGGACTGACCGAAGCCAGGCAGACACGCCCACAGGGACTGGTGGGACTGACCAGGGGCGGGGGGCTGGTGACCATCTCAGGTGTTCTAGATAAATAATGTCACGCACAGTCTGATGGAAGTTTACAAGTGGTATGTTCCTCAACATAACTGAACCTATGTCTACTCAGATAAATGATACAGCAGTTCCTGCAAACCATGGTCCTAGAAACGAAGTGAAAAACATGTCCCAGCACTACCAAGTGTTCTGGTGAGTTTTCTAAACACCGGGAGGGGGTTTAGTGCAGAATGAATAAACAAGAAAAAATAGATACAATGATATATGCATGAAAAAGTGTAATAAGAGAGATAAAGGAAAATATTATAAATAAAACATAATAAACATTAAATAATTTATATAATTATATTAGTTATATATATCTATATGTAAATACACACACTTTATCTCTCTCTCTCTCTCTCTCTCTCTCTTTTTTTTTAGAGAGAAAGAACAAGAGCCTGAGTGGGGAGAGCGGTGGAGGGTGTGGGAGAGAGAATCTAAAGCAGGCCCCCTGCTGAGCACAGAGCCCGACAAGGGGTTCAATCACAGGACCCCGAGATCATGACCTGAGCCCAAAAGACTGCATCGCCCAGGCGCCGCCCCCCTCCCTTTCAAAGGAAAGCTAGCCCTATTATTCTACTTTAGGAAATCCTTAATACTCTTCGTGCTGAAAATGTCCTTTCTCTCACGAAGTATTGCTGAAAATCGATGGTAGTTTTCTTTCTTTCTTTTTTTTTTAAAGGTGTTATTTATTTATTTGACAGACAGAGATCACAAGTAGGCAGAGAGGCAGGCAGAGAGGAGGAAGCAGGCTCCCTGCTGAGCAGAGAGCCCATACGGGGCTTGATCCCAGAACCCTGGAATCATGACCTGAGCCCAAGGCAGAGGCTTTAACCCACTGAGCTACCCAGGCGCCCCCGACGGTAGTTTTCTTTTTTAACATTCTCACTCGGTGAAATTAAAAGGTTAGCAATCCTACGACTCTCTCCCCAGATATTTCTGAAATTTGACTAGTCCGTTTAATCTAAATCTGAGTGCCTGTCCCAGGGCCCCTTCCTCCTTCCCATTTCCTCCCACAGCCCCCACACCTACTGCCCAGGGCCTGCCCTGCCAGCACTCCAGCTACAGTGAGGGGTCTGCCAGACCCCAGAGAAGTACCTGTCCAGATCTAGGTGCTAAGGAACATGTGTACATTCCCCCCCCCCCACGCCCCGCGGAGCTCCACAGCCTGTGGGACTACCTGTGGGACTACCTGAACATCTTGGCTATCACTCTCCTCATCCTCCTCCAGATGGAGCTCAGTGCAGTGAATGGGGAGATGAATGGTTTTCAGTATCCTCTGCATACAATCCAGCCCCAAGCACACATTTCACATCTGCCTCATGGCCCTTGCCACCTCCTCATAAAATGAGTGCAAGCTGCTAGGCGAGGTTCCCAAGCCAGGCCCATGCATTGCTGAGAGGGCTCCTGCCCAGCTCACTCTTTGCTCCCTAGGAGTGCTTAGCACAGGGTCTTGGGCTAGAATCAACTGTGCCTGACCTCCAGAGCTCCGACTAGAAGACATAAATGCAAGTCTCAACAGCCACTCTGGGAATAAAGCACTGATTTTCTTGTAATCACCCACGCTGGAGTGGAGGACTTGGGTCTCTCCTGGGCCCCTCTGAATCTGTCTTTTTCAGATCCAAACCCCAGAGTGGCGTTTCCGCACAATATTGGTGGGTGCCTACAGTCAGAAACACCCCAATGCCAGAGAAAGGCCAAGGCAGGAAGCAAGAAAGAGGGGGTTGACTCCACACCTGCACTGAAGCCATCCCATTTGCCCTCCCTGTTTCCTGGGCCACACTGCCACGTGGGTGGAAGGACAGCTGAGAAGGAAGTACCAGCTCCTCTCCTCTGCAGGGAAAACTGGCCCTGGGCCCCTGAGAGCACAGTGAGCGTGGAACCAAGAGTAAAAGTTGGGAAGGGAGCAGGGTGCCCATCGGTGCATGGCGCCCAGCGTATATTAAGTTCTCACCAGTCAAATGACGGCGGCCCCCTCCCTGGTACGAGAGAGGATGGGAGATTCCTTCCTCTTGAACCATGAGAAAGGAGAGAAGCCCCCACCCCCTATTCTGTGTGCAATAGGTGCTCAATAAATATAAATTGGACCCATGACAGTTCACCTACACAAGACCCCTGGGGTCTGGGTCACTCCTTCCGTTTTTCCTGCAGTCCTGGTTACTGAGGACTCTGCTTCCTCCTGCCATGAAAAGGTGCCTATTTTTAGCTTCAGTTCTCCCACACAGCAGCACTATTGAATCACTTCAGACACTCAGCTAGGAGGAGTTCAATTAGAGAGCGGGGTAGGGGAGGTGGTAAGCCAAGTTCAGCCTCCTGGACATAAAGGCAGGGTTCGGAAGAATCTGGGACTCAGGAGGGGCAGGAGCATAGGGAATGCCTGTCCCTCCCTGAGGAAGTGGTTCTATGCCTCCTGGGTATCTGACCCACACCTGTGTACCTAATCCCGGAAAAAGCAGGTTTGGGACACAGTTTTGCAATCTGATGAAAATCTGCCTTCAAAAGGCCCTGGACCCCAAAATTAAAATGCAATGAATGAAGCTGCAAAGCCACAGGAAGTAACCATGAGTTTAATCAGAATCTCCCCCTAGCCACACTATAAAACAATGGTGGCACCCAGGATGCCAGGGATAGTCCTGAGCACTTTACATGTGTGGCCTGTGGGTGGATAGGATCACAGTCCCCACTGTATTGAAGGGGACGTGGGCACAGTGAGGCCACATGACCCATTCAGGATTGTGCAGCAGGCTGTGGTGCAGCTAAGAATTTGAGCCCATACAGTAGGCTCGTCTTTTTCTTTTCTCTTCCCTGGCACTAGCCTGTGAGGAGCTGTGAGTGTTCATTCTGTGTGTCAAATTGGCTGGGCCATGGTGCCCAGATATTTGGCCAAACATTATTTTGGGTGAGTCAGTGAGTGTTTTGGATGAGATTAGCATTTGAATTGGTAGACTTTGAGTCTAGCTCCATAATGTGGGTAGGCCTCAACCAGTCAGTTGCAGGCCTGAATAGAAGGAAAGACTGACCCTCCAAGGAAAAGGAATCCTTCAGATTGTTAAGCGGCGGCCTTTAGCTCGAGTCATGATCCCAGGGTCCTGGGATGGAGCCCCGTGTCAGGCTCCCTGCTCGGCACAGAGCCTGCTTCTTCCTCTCCCTCTGCCTTTCCCTCCACTTGTGCTCTCTGGCTCATCTATTTCTCTGTCAAATAAATAAATAAAATCTTTGAAAAAAAAAAGAAAAAGAAATGGGATGTTAGCTCTTCCTGGTTCTACACAGCTTCTGGACTTTGGACTTGAACGGGGACATTGGGTCTGCAGATTTGGTCCCATAATTGCATAAGCCAATTCCTTATAATAAATCCTTTTCTATTCTACACATCCTATTGATTCTGTTTTTCTGGAGAACCCTGACTAATACAGGAGCCTTTCCTGAATTCTATGCTTTTTATAGCCCTAGGGCACTTAGTGTAGCACCAAGCCCATGGTGGGGGCAACAACGCCATTTTGGAGGGTCAGTGGGCACGTGGGGTCAGGAGAAGTCAGTGAGAACCTCAAGTGGGAGAGTCAGGGTTCATCTGAGGAGTGGGGGGCTATAGGAGCCATTCACCCAGGCAGGAAAGAGCTATTCAGCCCTGAAGTTGCTTATAGTAGCAACCTGATTGTGATCATAGAAAGCAGACTGACCTTTGGTTGAGTTTTATTATTGTTTTTGAATTCTCTACAGACATTACATCCCTAATTGGCCACACCGGAGCAGCCAGTCCTACCACCCTTGGTAGAAAACCCTTGGAATATCTGTGTCATGGAAGCCAAGTGTTTGGTTTAGAGGTTGTGATTTGTGTTACTTATTTAAAGCCTGGATTCTCTTGGAATATATAGGTGAATATTCCCTTAAAACAACTGAAGTATGTTAGCCACATATGCAAGTCACAAGGGCAATCTAGTTGTCTTTTTTCACAAATGAAAAGAAACAGCTGAGATATAAAAGTTAACAATATATCTTATTTAACTTAGTATGTTAATTTAATATATAATCCATATGAGATGATTAATGGGGGTTCTTTTTTTTCTCCTAGAAACCTGGTGTGGGGTTGAAACTCAGCACCTGTCTTAGTTCCCACGCCACCCTTCACCTGCCACGCGTTAATCACAAGGCGTGATTCCACGTGCAGCGGAGGGGGTGGAAGTGGTCGGGAGGCGGGTCAAGGGTCAAGGGGGGTGACCCGCTGCTCGGCTCCCCACCACTGCCTTCCCCGCTTTCCTGCTGCTTTGGTGGCACGGCTCTTCAAAGCCTACACCGCCTGGCTTCGGTAGGGGAACCGGACTCGAGGTGGGCCCCGGGAAAGCACTGGAACAGGTCCTGGGATCTGCGGTTCCACAAGGAAGAGCCGCGCGTCCCCAACGTGGGCACAGAGCCGCCACACCGTGTGCGTGACCTCAGCCCTCCTCCGGGCCAGAGGAAGAAGCAAGCTTTGTTTACGGCTGGAGGAGAGACCTGACCCCGTGGGGCGCCCGGCCCGCGGCCCCCAAGCCTCACGGCCTAGGCAGCGAGGGCTCAGCCGGCGCACGGCGGGCGGGACCACCCTTCCGACGACCTGAGGGCTCCCAAGAGACAGTCCGGGGTCATCGTGATGCCTCGTCCCCGTCCCCGCAGTCCTCCGCCGTCCCACCCTGAAGAGCCATGTGAAGGGAGGGCCCAAGAGCGCTTCCGTGGCCATTTTCCTGGCCGTGGTGGGGGCCCCACGAACCCTGACCTGGCCTGCGAATCTCCTTCCAAAAGGAGGCAGGGGCCCCTGGACATCGCACTTTGAGGGG
>PISX010010091.1:0-72117 GCA_004024625.1 Mellivora capensis
TGAAATAAGTCAATCAGAGAAAGACAACTATCATATGATATCCCTGATATGAGGAAGTGGAGAGGCAACATGGGGGACTAGGGGGGCAGAAAAAGAAGAAAAGAAACAAGATGGGATTGGGAGGGAGACAAACCATAAGTGACTCTTAATCTCACAAAACAAACTGAGGATTGCTGGGGGGAGGGGGTCGGGAAAGGTGAGTGGGGTAATGGACATTGGGGAGGGTATGTGCTATGGTTAGTGCTGTGAAGTGTGTAAACCTGGCGATTCACAGACATGTACCCCTGGGGATAAAAATATGTTTATAAAAAAAAAAAAGATTTTATTTTTTTACTTGACAGAGAGAGAGAGAGAGAGATCACAAGTAGGCAGAGCAGCAGGCAGAGGGAAAGGGAGAAGCAGGCTCTCCGCTGATCCGGGAGCCCGAAGTAGGGCTCGATCCCAGGACACCAGGATCATGACCTGAGCTGAAGGCAGCCATTTAACCAACTGAGCCACCCAGGTGCCCTGCAGAGATACTTCTGAGTGGAGCCAGTTTCAAAACCATTCCTACAATCTATGCCTCTGACTGTCTTCCCCCGGCCAAATGGGGTCTGGGCAACCTAGGAATGTTCCCATTTCTTCAATGTGCCATTCAATGAGCATTTATTATAATCAACCTGCGCCTGTATTACTCAAATGAACCTAAGTGATACACTTGAACATTCCTTTGTAAGCCAATAACTACACAGGGAAGTCTCACGGAGAGCTCAGGAGTCTGTGAGGTCTGTGTAACCCATCTGGTGCGTTAATTTGGAAACTGTTCCAAGAAGTTAGCACAAAAACTCGCTTCAATATATCCCCCACCTTGGCCCCAGCAAATCAAGTCCACAGGGCACAGATAATCTCTGATTTGCAGTATAAAATTACGATTTTCTGTAAGTACGCCAGTGGCAGGGCTGTCCTTCAAATCTGCGTGTCTGCGCTGAGGGGTCCTGGTCAGCACCATCCTGAACACTGTGGACTGTTAATGGTACCCGAAGAACTTTTATACAAATGTTATTTAGACCAGAGAGGGCCATAGAATGAAACCCATTTTTAAAAGATGGTTTGTTTCACTTTTCTTTTTCCTGTTCAGTGGCAAACCTTAGAAGAGTGACAGTCACTGAAGGACGACTTCTTTTTAGAATGAAGTGCTCTGACATTTATAGAATATACAGAGTGTCTGAATGGATGCAGTTGGCCTGCATATGGTTTTCCTAAAGTCAAACATACCTATAATTATGCAATCTAAACAGCCACGCTAGTCATTAGACACGTCATCTGTTACTCAATGTCAAAACGCACTAACAGCAATGTTCTAACTATTACTATTCCCTGTTTGAAGTGTTGAAAAAGGCATTAAAGTTACATGATCTGTACAACACTAAGCCGAAATGGGTGATTTCATGTTGCAATCACTTCAACTTAAAACAAAATTCATGAGGCTTCAATGAGAGAAAGGTGATGGCAGGAACAAGTTTTAGAAGCAAAATAGTAGCAATCAATGCCAGTGTCTCAAATATGAAAGACCAGGGGGCAAAATGAGGCCAAAAGAAAGGTTTGGGGAAAAAAAAAATGGAAGGGAAATGACAAACTAGCTACTTTTATCTGTAGACTTGTGTGAGACAAATGCCCTGTCCTCCATTTATAACCAAAAGATACAGGTAATACGCCTGTAGCAACATGGTGATTCATATGCAGCACAGCATGGACTCGTGAGAGTTCGTCATTCAGGGTGAGTTCCAAGACTGTCCAGGGTCTCTTCACATCTTATTTGCTCAATACAATGCCATTTTCGGCCAATGGTTAAAAATGAGGGAGCAGAAGATTCTTTATCTTGGCTTCTCCACGTCCCAGTGGGCATGGTCAGTTGACCTATCAAGCTCTTGTTCCAGACCAAGACCAGTTTGGCAAGAAGGGAGGGGGAGGGATGCAGCCAAAAGATGCAGCCTGTAGACCAACTATTCTAAATAAGGCTCCTCCCTAGCCATAGCTGCCTAGAGCTGCAGCCTAAGGCATAGGCACTAGAGAGAAATAAAGTCTCTTCCCTAAGGTCCAGTTCTGGGGTTTGGGAAATATAGCTGAAACAGGGCCAAGCACATGTAGTACCTACAGCCAAGCAAGTTCTCTTAGCAACCCCTCAGGTCCTAAGTAGAACTGCCTTCAGTGGAACAGACATGAAACAGAGGACATTTTCCCTGCTCTTTCCCCTAGCATGTCCATGCACATCTCGGTACCACCTCTCCCCACTACCAGATGTCGTTTTGCTTTGCTCTGCTGTTCTCTATGATCTCAGCCACAGATCCCATTCCAGAATCCTCCCTAATCTCCAGAACAGGACCAAATGCTTCATGTCTTATAGGTCCATAAAACTTCTCTACCTTTACAACGAGGACACATGTGAAAGGATAAATTTCATCCACTTATCCCTTACAACTTTGTTCCTGATTCAATTACATAGTTTTGTCCTTGGCCAAGTTGTTTCCTGAAATTTTGTCCTAAACAAATAAACATTGCAGAATCTGGTGTTCTTTATTCTACAAAGTCATATACGGGCATGCCTGAAGAGGAACAATACCAATTACATATAGCTGATTAAATTCAACTCCACACATTTGATCAGTAACATGCTGGACTAAGACAAAGCAGCCATTTAGTGTTCTTCTGGGGTTGCTGACTCCAATTCAACATGAATCACACATCCAGAAGGATCTGATAAATATCCACACCATAAAGTACATGTGTCCATTTTGGCAAGGAGCAGGGAAGAAAACCCATCAGAAAATTGCCTGATTGGATTTTAAATTTCTTAGAACAGATGGGATGTGGAATAGAGAGATTTTACTTCCTGAAACAGAGAAATCTCTTCCTAATCTCTTCTGAGATTCTTCTATATTTTGTAAACAAGAAATTTACTTTCTTTTGTCTTTCAGGATGAACTCAAAACAAATGACAGTGGAAATCCTCTTCCCCTCCCTCTACAAAAAAAAAAAAAAAAAAAAAGAACCAAAAACCCCTTCCTCTCTTAAAATACAGCCCCAACTATCCCTAGCAATATATACCTACATACACACCTACCTCCGTGAGTGGGTGTGTGTGTGTTTTTCCTGGCAGCCTAGTATTAAGCAATCATTATATATTCATCAGGAGTCAAATTTAATGACTTACTCACTGCTTGAGCAATATTTAATAGAAACTTATTACTTCTCACTACACTGTACTTTAGCCATAATTATTCCTCCCCACAGATATTAGTGTGGAGGAAAAGTAAAAACCAAATCCACATTCTGTAACTGCCTCCCACCAGAAATAATAGTGAAGAGTAGAACAGGGTATGGTATAAACCGCTACACAACTATAAATGCAGCGAAATGAGAGAAATCTTCAAGAAATAGTGACCTTTATAATCCTCTTTACTCATCTATACAATTTTCTTGTCAATTATACAGAAGAGGAAAGTTGTATAATACAGGAACTCAAAAAGCCAGCTCTGGAGTCAGATTATATTCAAATCTAGGCTCTACTACTGGCTAGCTATGTAGTCTTTGGTCAGTCACTGTATTAGAGTTTCCTCTTCTGTGGAACAGGTACAATAACAGTATTTAACTCATAAAGCCAAGACAAGGGCTAAATGAGAAAACACAGACAAAATCAGCACAGCACCTGCCCACAGAAAACTATTCTGCAAATGTAATTAGCCTAAATGCTGAAAGCATTTTACCCTTAGAACCAAAAGGTATCAAGTGAGGGTCACCTCTTTAACTCTCAGCTGTTTTTTCTAACTTGAGACCAAAGCACTAACTTGAGCTCACAAAACTGCAAGGCTCAGTGAGAAGCTCTGGAAACTTCCCCCTACCAACTCATGTCCAGAAACCCATTCACTTAGAACATGCTTAAGTACTTACTACATGCCAGGTGGAGGGAAAAAATGCCATCAAGCAAGGAGCAGCTACTCCCGCCCTCAGAAGGTAGGAAAGGTCTAACAGGTGAGGGGATAAGTGTGTCCTCTATCTTGAAAGATGAGTAGCTGTACCCTAGATGTTTACCAGACTGCAGGAGAGGCTGAACAAATGCTCTCCCCGCTTCTCCACAGAGGCGGATTTCAAGTTTAAATTCTCAAACAAAAATAAGGGGAATGAGAAAAGGGGAGAAAGATACAGATTAAAAAAAAAAAAAAGAACAAATCTTCACTGAGTACTGACAACATGCCAAGCACTTTGAATACACTACTCATTCTATCCTTTGTTACAACAATGCGAATTAGGTGTTATTACAAGTAATTCGATAAGGAAACTGATACTCCTAGAGGTTAAATCACTTGCCCCAGGTCACACAGTCAATACATGGTGACGTTAAGAACTGACCTCAGTCTAACTTTAAAGTTAGCATGGAAGGCACATGCTATAAGGGTCTGAACTACTACACACAAGTAAATAATCCACTCATGCAAAAGTCACAGGGTAATAAATGATCAGTTCTCTAGATAAAGGAATTCTTCTAAACATTACCTTCTTGTGAGAGAGAGAGAAAGTAAAATCAACTTACACAGTTCTTCCCCAGAGTAATGGAGACCAGCTTTCATTACATAGATAGGTATTTCCTTTTAACATTGTAGTTAACATTCCATAAATCACCATGTTAAAGGTAAAATAGTGTTTGAAATAAATTATATTAAAGATTAGGTTCATAAAATCATAGACGTGGTCTCTGGATAAAATCTAGTCTCCACTAGGCATCAAAAGCACCAGGAATCCCAGGCAATGGGTAGCTACCATTTTAAAACATACCCACAGAGCCGCCAGGGTGGCTCAGTGGTTGAGTGTCGGCCTTCGGCTCAGGTCATGATCCCAGGGTTCTGGAATCAAATCCAGCCTCAGGCTCCCTGCTTGGCGGGGAGTCTGCTTCTCCCCCTGCCACACCCCCTCTCAAAAATACATAAATAAACAAATAAATAAAATAAAGCATGTGGTTGAGAATTAAGCACACAGCTGAAAAATTCAAATAGTATAATAATGAGGTGTCTCCAGTCCCCAACCTCCCTCCCAGAAGCAACCATTGTAATGAGGTTCTCATTCCATGGAAATATTTCATGTATAAGGTACCCTCTTTTATTTTCTTTAAAGATTTTACTTATTTATTTGAGAGAGAAGCATGAGAGGAGAGAAGGTCAAAGGGAGAAGCAGCTCCGTGACACAGTGCTGGGAGCCTGATGTGGGACTCAACCCCGGGACTCCGGATCATGACCTGAGCCAAAGGCAGTCACTTAACCAACTGAGACACCCAGGCACCCAAGGCGCCCTCTTTTAAAAAGGACAACAGAAATTAACGCAAACAAATATATCGGGGAAAACATGAGCATATTAAAAACACGAAAGGAGAGATGCTAAACAAAGAATACAATATGGTTGGTTAGGGGGAACTTCCATTCACTCACTGAGTAAATATTTACCAAGCACAGACCATATGCCTGGCACTCTGCTGGGTGACCTAGACAGAGTAGCGCACAAGGTAAACCCTGCGCCTTTTCTCAAACAGCTCATACAAATTTCCACTCCATGTAAAAATTTCTAAAAAGCCCTGATATGACTATCTTGCTTTTGTTTGGCTCTTGGTATGGTGGGAAAGCTCGTTCTCTGCCAAACAGCTCTAATTATTAGAGCCCTTCCAAAGAGAGAGCTGATTCATCACCACCCTGGAATAATTCTAGGCAATGACAACGATAAATCTGAATTGCTCTCTCACACACATTAACTTATCTACACCTCATAACTTCCATATAGTGATTTTACTCTCCGTTTTATATGGTTGAGGAAACTGAGGCTCAGAGAGGTTAAGTGATTCCACCGAAGTCATGTCCCAATATCAGAAGTGGGGCTTGCCCCTGGCCCTCAACAGCAGAGCTGCAGAAGAGCTACTTAGTGAGCCACACAGAAATAGGCAACTCTCCCAGACCACAGTTTTTCAAAGATCTGAAGGTGGCTCTTAAATATTTCCTTCCTGTGAGTCTTTGCTTCTCCAGAATGAAGAACGATCATCAAGTTCATTCAGCGTAGCTGACCTGCCTTCATCTAAATGTGGTTCACTTGCTGGTGTCCCTTTTACAGATGGACTCCAGAAATTAAAAATAATTACAGTCATGGGTTAACCAGGGAAAGCTATGATAACACTATTATTACATGTGTATCATTGCGATCTTGTGTTGATTACTAGTTTTCTTTCAAGAAATTAAATAACAACATTTACTAAGCACTCACTATGTGCCAGACACTATGCTAAGAAATTTACACACATCATTTCATTCAATCTTTATAATAACTTTGTGAAAAAGACACCATCATTATCCCCATCTGATGGAACAAAAAAAAAAGGACTCAGAGAGGTTAAATATCCTGAACCAAGGTTATATAGCCAATAAGCTGTAGAGGGAACATTCAAATGGGGGTCTATTAAATAACAGAGTCCATTCTCCTAACCTATCTCAATAATTATCACCCTCAGGGCATAACCCATTTCTCCATGTCCTAAGACTTTGCCAAATGCCTTCATAAGATCTATTTGTATTAGACTAAAAAGCATCCCTACTGTACCAGGGAAGTCACCACAATTAAAAAAAGGGGAGAGGGGATGAAGAGGAACTAGGGTAATCAAGCTCATAAGTGAGATTGCTACTCAAAAAAAAGGTTAATGGTCTTTTGCTTGCACACAGACAGCAGCTGCCTTAGACCAGCCTATCTCTGTACTCATTTTAAATAAATTTATACCAGGAAAAAATTTCAAATGGGGTCAGCCTACTTTAAAATAGAAAGTTAATGAAACACTTTAATCAAACAGAAAATTAAGTCCTCAAAAAAATATAAAACTAAGTTTGAGAGAGGCACCTGGGTGGCTCAGTCAGTTAAGCGTCCAACTCTTGAGTTTAGCTCAGGTCTTGATCTCAGGGTCATGAGTTTGAGCCCTGCCCCTGGGCTCCATGCTGGGCATGGAGCCTACTTTAAAATAAAATATTATAAAAATAAGCTTGAGAATCTGATAAGAAGTTCATTAGATTATAAGACCTATGATGACAGGAACTGTAATCTCTGTTACCTATTTCCCAAATGTTAGTCTAAAAGAGAAGTAGTTTGTTCTGAGAAACATTTCTTTAAGGAAAGAGTAAGAAGCACAATCACAACAAGAGAGAACAACTGTATATCCCATTCCTGTCAGAGGATAATTTCTATGTTTGTTATTTTCGGAAAAGTAAAATAAACTCAATTTGCAGTGAACACGGTGTAATGTTAAAACTTAAGTTACTTTGTTGTATACCTGAGACTAATTAACAGTATCAACTATATTCAAATAAAAATAAATAAATTTGATTTCACAAAAACAATGGCAAATCAATCTGTTAAAACTGAAATCACTGACAGCCCCTGAAAATAAATCTACCATAATTTACCACAAACATTGTAATCCCATCTGACACAGCATATTTCCTTATTTTTGTACCTACATACAGCGCATGTTCTTGAGAACTTATAATTCTTTTTTCATTATGTATCTTATCATTTCTAAGATGTTTTATTTTCATAACCTTAACTGACTTAAATAAATAGTGACTCCCAAAACTGTTTTTCTTGTCTTCTTCAAAAAGTCTCTTTCCTCTCTAACAAAGAAATAATGATCCATAAACACTTAAATCTACTAGAAACAGCTCAGAGAACTCTGTTGGGGAAAGTAAACTACTTCTGTAATGGGAATCATCACCCACTAGTATCTGTTTCTGGATGACACTTACAATGAACTAGGAAGTTAAGAGATAAAGAACTATTAATATTCAATGAGTAAGTAACTGGTTCTGTAACACTACGGTACTATTTATAAAATGGGAGGTTCCAATCAGTCACATCCCACATACAGGCACCCAGTCTCCGCAGCCAAAGTGAACTGAAAGACAGGCAAAACCCAAACCCTGAAGTCACTTCAGACCCCTCCCTCTTAGCATCCTCCACACCCATCCACATCCTTCACAGGTTCTATCAATTCGGCCCACTCAAGTCAACTATTCTGTCCTTTCCTCCCTTTCCAACTATAGCTGCCTTAATTTCAATCCTTACTTTTCTTCCTCAGATTACTGCTTTGCTTCTTTAGTGACTTCCTCTTTCACCCTCTTCTCCCTTCAGTCCTTCTTCCAGGTCGTAACCAATGCTCAAGAACAAATCTGAGGTCACTCTCTTGTTTATCAAAAACCTACCATGGTATTTCCATTTCTGGCCAAGACTGAGTATCAGGGACCAAATGTATTCTCCTGCCTAAAACAAAAAATTCAAACTGAAAATATATAAATAAATAACAGTTTGCAAGATGCTAGAAGTCATCCAAGGAAGAGGAATCAGGATGATAGGAAACATGAGGTGAAATCTGTGATTGCCTCCCACCCCATCTTGAGGGCGTTTTCAGGTTGCAGGGCACACAACACCAATCAAAATTCTATGACCTCTTTTTCATAGATTTCAAAGAATCTTTGGCACAGATTCTAAAATTCATATTGAAAATGCAAAGGACTTAGAATAGCCAAAACAACTTTAAAAAAGAGAAAGCTGGAGGCCCAACACTACCCAATTTCAAGACTTATCATAAAGCTTCAGTAATCCAAATAGGGTGGTATTGGGATGCAGACGGGAAAACAGATCAACAGACTACAACAGAGTCCAGCAATACAAACAGTCGTATGTGGATGACTGATTTAACAAAGGAGCTGAGGCAATTCAGTGAAGAACGAATAGTCTTTTCCACAAGTTGATGGTACTACCGGCTATTTGCATAAAACAAAACACCTTTGATCCATACCTCGAGCCAAATACAAACATTTAGTCAGAATGGATTACAAGCCTAAATGTAAAATCTAAAACTATAAAACTTCTAGAAAAAATTACAAAGAAGATCTCTGAGATCTTGGGTTAAGAAGAGTTCTTAAATACAACAATAAAACACAAGCTGTAAGAATAAACTGATAAATTGGAGATTATCAAAATCAAAAATTTCTGTTCCTCCAAGTAATCATTAAGAGCACAGAGTGGGAGAAAATACTTACAAATCATATATCTCATAAAAAACTGTATTCAGAACATATATATTTATTCATAGTCTCAAAATTGAACAAAAATAAAAAGCTGTAAGAAACAGAACAAGATATGGGTAGATGCTTCACCAAAGAGGTCAGTGCCAAAGCAGCTCAGGAAAAGGTATTCGACATTACTGGTCAGCAAGGAAATGCAAATTAAAACACCATAAGATACCACTGCGCGTTTACTAGAATAGCTGAAGTTAAGAAGACTGCCCATATCAAGTGTTGGTGAGGATGGTGATAACTGGAGAGCTCCCTAAATGTATGACACACACAGATTACTAATTTCCAGACAACTATTGTTATCCCAAAAAGCACATTCTACCACATAACACAGGCCACGTTTAATATAATTTCATCTTATCATAATGACTCAGAAGAGACTTCAAATATCATAAAGTCTCTCAGTGTCATCATTATGGTTTTACTATTACTATAAAATATGAAAACATGAGTCAACAGAAATTTTTTATGTAGCAGATATCAAAGCAGCCAGCTTTCAGTCTATAATTACCTCACAAAATTATGATTGCTTTTTATTATAATTTGTTTTCTCCAACCCACTAGTTCTCAAAGTGCGGCCACCGGACCAGGTGCATTAGCACCACCTGGGAACTTGCTAGAAATTCAAGCTCTCAGGCCCTCCACCAAACAAGTGGATCTGAAACTCTGGGATGGTAAATAGCAATCTGTGTTTTAACAAGCCCTCCAGGTGATTCTGAAGCCTGGCAAAATATGAGATCCACTATTTTAATGTATGCTTTAAAGTTAAGATCCTAAATTGCCTTTTCTCTGAGGTTCTTTCTGAGTTCACAGGATTCTAAGACAAAGAGGAACTGCTACTTCAAATCCACGATTTCAACAAATCTAGAACTCAACCAGCTGTTTTCCTATTTTTATACTCTTGAATTATTTTAGGCCTTTTAAAAAGCTAGAAAACCAAAACTGAATGTAAGGTCCCATAAATAATGCATTCTACAAAAGCCTTTGTTTTAAAACAAACTTTTCTACTTAAATACCCTAAGTCATTTACTCACATCTATTTTTTGCAACGGCACCCAACATTCCTTCCAAATTTACCAGAATAGATTTGCTTCTAATTTCAGCTGCAAACTGTTATCCTCTAGTGAGTATCTGTGCAACTTTTAATTAGGTTCATCTAAATGGAATGGATTTTTAAAATAATTCCAGTTATAAATTTTAATTGTTTCATAAAGAGACTTAAGAAAGCAGCAGAATGAAAGAGGAAATGGTTTGGACTGAATCAGGACATCTGGGGCTGATGACATTGCTTAGAGATTTTGAGTTTCCTGGGGCTCAGTTCCCTTCTTCTGTAAAAAGGAGCTGGAGTAGATGACCTGAATAGGCCATTTCAAGTTTAAAGGTCTATAAATCTCTGCTCTTACCCTTATGCTCTATGGTACTGTAGCTTTACAGTAATGTGATTTGGCAAATTTTCTTGACATGTTCTGTTTTTAATCCTTTTAAATTGTTTTAAGAGGGTGCCTAGGTGGCTCAGTCATTAAGGGTCTGCCTTCGGCTCAGGTCATGATCCCAGGGTCCTAGGATCAAGCCCTACATCAGGCTCCCAGCTCAGAGGGAAGCCTGCTTCTCCCTCTCCCACTCCCTCTGCTGTGTTCCCTCTCTCACGGTGTCTCTGTCAAATCAATAAAACCTTTTAAGAAGATTGTTTTAAGAAACATGCCTTTCTGTAGGACTCAAGAAGATCACTCACTACTCCCTAGAGAGCTAAACACAGTAAAATATGAACACATGCAAACTTTTAGTTGCAGAAGCACTTCAAAGGTAGTGTGATTTTTAAGCCCCTTATTCTAAGATTGGCTCATTTATCTCCAAAACTATGGGGATGCAGAGCATGAACCCCCAAAGGCAAAGATTCCACAACGTCATAAATAACAAGGACTTGGGAAGCAGAATGCATGGCTTTGAATTCTGCACCTACCACTGAAGATCCTTTTGTGATCTTGGGCAAGTTATCTAAACGTTCTAAACTTTATTTTTCTACCAATCTGCTGTTAAGAAAGAATAATAGGATCTTCCTCATACAAATTAAATGAGCTAATTGACAAATACCACTTAGCACAGAGGGCAACACAGAATGCACGCTCAGTAAGCATTAGGTATTATTAATGTTACTTGCTGAGTACTACTCAGAAGTTATCAGAACAAATGTACATGCCATTCAATTTAGTAAGTACACAAGGGTACACCTACTTGGTGCAAGGCACTTCAAGGGTTCTCGAACTTCTGAATGGACCAGAATTACTTGAGATGTTTGTTTAAAATGCTGATTCTTGGGGCGCCTGGGTGGCTCAGGGGTTGAGCCTCTGCCTTTGGCTCAGGTCGTGATTCCAGGGTCCTGGAATCGGGCCCCACCTTGGGCTCTCTGCTCAGCGGGGAGCCTGCTTCCTCCCTCTCTCTCTGCCTGCCTCTCTGCCTACTTGTGATCTCTGTCTGTCAAATAAATAAATAATATCTTTAAAAAATAAAAATTTAAAAAAAAATAAAATGCTGATTCTTGGGCTCTGCTTCCAGAAGCTCTGATTCTGCAATTTTTAAATAAGCCTCCCAAATGTTTCTAAGGCAGGCAGTTGAGGAATGATGTTTGAGAAACATTTCTGCAGGAGGTTCAAAGCGAAAAATCTTTTCCTTCAAGTGCCTACAAACTCTAAGCATATTTTCTGTTCCAGAACTCACCGCGGCTACCTATTGCACCTGTTGGCTGTGTAACATGTGAGCCTAATATGGCCCTTCCCTGTGGATTCCATTCGCCATCACTTAAGTTCCACTCTCTCTGTCCTGATGCAATGAGACAACTCTTTACCTCATACGTGAGATCTACTAATCCTCTAAACCCCAACCCGTGACTAATGAAAGTCCCTAAATATAAAGCCTATTCCTGACCTCTAAAAACACAAGATTCATGAACCCTGATTGCTGAGCTATAAACCTGACCATGGCCTCATTCATAGTCCTGGTCTCAGCCTTACACTTCCAACACTGCTGCCAGCAGACATCACAGCCTGTCCTCAGTACAGGACACATTTTCAAAAAGAGATTGTAAAGTGTCAAAGCCCACATATATTTAACTCACAAAGGACTTTAATGTATACAAAACAATAAGAACAATAAAGCAACAACCAAGGGCCAGGGGATGGAGAACAGAAGGCAGACTATGCCAAAGAAATTTAACTGCATTACACATGTTTGAGTTAACCTCACTGAAGAGTGAACTCACTAACTTAAGTAACTTTACACAGGGTTTTGAGTGAAAACTGTAAGACTAGAGGTACAAAGACCTGTACTTAAGCACTGCATACTAGCCCATGAAGTTGGTTGTCACGGAGGTAGAGGTTAGTAATTGTGAAACTGTCTTAAATATAACTTGGGCCAAAAGACAGTGGGAGCCTCTAGTAACATGGCTGCATAAGACAGAAATTTGAATACCAACACTGATTTCTTCCTTTCCCTCAACTTTCATAATCAATAATTGAGTTGCATTAATTTTTTCTCCTTTGTCTCTTAAGAATCTGACTACCTGGGGTGCTTGGGTGGCTCAGTAGGTTAAGCATCTGCCTTCAGCTCAGGTCATGATCCCAGAGTCCCGGAATCAAGCCTGGCATCAGGCTCCCTGCTCAGTGGGGAGCCTGCTTCTCCCTCTCCCTATGCTCCTTCCCTGTTTGTGCTCTCTCGCTCTCTCCCTCTCAAATAAAAAAAAATCTTTAAAAAAAATTTTTAAAAAAAGAATCTGACAACTCAGGATGCCTGGATGGCTCAGTCAATTAAGCAACTGACTCTTGATTTCAGCACAGGTCATGATCTCAGGGTCATGAGATCAAGCCCCCTGTCAGGCTCCGTGCTCAGTGGGGAGTCTGCTTGAGATTCTCTCTCTCCTTCTCCCTCTGCCCCTCTCCCTGCTTGTGTGCATGCACTCGCATGCTCTAATAAATACTAAAATCTTAAAAAAAAAAAAAAAAGGAATCTGACTACTTCTCAACACCCACGTCACCTTCCTCGTCTAAGCCCAAGTCACTATATCATCTAATGCCAGAAGACTGACTGCAAGAGCCTCCTAACTGCAGGGCCTACTCTACACTCACTCCTAGCAAGCCATTCTCCATATCACAGCCACAGAATTCATGCAAAATATAAACTATCTTATTCCTATTTTTAAAACTCTTTAATAGCTTCTCACTGTCCTAAGTTCCAAACTCCTTAATTTGACTTATGAGAGCCTACCACCCCATTCTGATCCTTTCCTAATTCTCTCCAGGTTCTGTTCAGTCCCCAGTCCCCATGTCTATTTTAGTCACAACTGTATATCCAATACTTAGTTCAGGTAGTATTAATTCTTTGATCTCTATATGAATGCTACCACCTCAGTGAGAGATAGACTCTATTTTCTTTATGTATGAACTGAGGCTAGCCCTGTGATGGATTTGAGTAACTGAACACATTGGAAGTGATGTTCTGGAACTTCTGAGCCCAAGTTTTAACAGGTCTGGCAGTTTCTACTTTCTTCGTCTTAATACAGCTACTACGCTGGGAGGAACCCAAACAACATGGAGAGGCTATATGAAGCCCAATCCTCAGGCTCTCATCAACAATTCCAGCTGAGTATCCAGTCAACAATCAGAACCAGCTGCCAACCATGTAAGTGAGCTACTTTGCAAGTTTCAACCCAGGAGGGCCCCCCAAATGGCCACCATCTTAACTGATACCACTTTGAGTGGAAGAGCCTCCCAGACCAGTTCAGTCAAACCACAGAATCATTAGATACTAAAAAACAAACAAACAAATAAAAAAAAAAAAAAAACCAAGTTTGTGGTTTTAAAACATTAAGTGTTAAGGTAGTTTCTTTCACGGCAATATGAGCACATGTCATCATGGTTGAAATCCCATTCCCAGTACCAATTTCATTGACTGGTACTTAACAAATTACCCCAGTAAGCTCCATATCTTGGGGTGAGGAATACCATCCAAGTACAGTGATGGGGGGACTCGAGAGGAGCCATTCCTGGAGAACAGTTACTATAGCACATGAGAAATACGCAATATCTGTAATAAATGTATATGCACCTGTCCTATATTTTACACTTCATTTCTTTTCTTTTCCAGGTCTAGATTTAAAATGTGTTCTTAATGAGAAAGAGAAGTTAAATCAGTCACCTGTTAAACTCTAACAGATGGAATCAAATATATTTCCTCAAGGTTCTTTTGAGAAATCTCTTCTCGTGGTATGCAACTGGAACCAACCAAAACCATTAAATATAGAACAAAAGTATATTAGAATCTCTGTTCACATAGCAGTCACTTGCTCTCCCTGTGCTATAACTATATTAAAATGTGTGGGGCAGATCATGTAAAGAATTATGCTTGTATTTTGACAGGTTCCTCCACTGACAATATGGCCAAAAGTGGTAAGGGTGAGAAGCAAAACCAGTATCCTTGGAGTGAATATGTAAATATTTGTTATACAAATATTAATTAATTAACAAATATAAGTATTTGTTAAACATCTGAGTGAAAAGTAAATTACTGGAACTTCTGATCAGTTAGCCAAAAAATAAAAGAGAAAAAGGGAAGAAACTGCTTCATGGCTGAGCATTTGAGATACCTCTTAGACCCTGCCTGATCATCTCTCACATGATTTGGGTCTAAGAGGTTTCTAGGTATTACAGGAATTTGATGTGTGAAACCAGCAGAGTTTCTTATAGAAACAACTATTTGTATTCTGCTTTGCAATTATTAAGTATCTAAACACAGGTGCACAGTGCACTCTGGAAACTATAAAATTAGAAACAAGTTACAGATAACAACACTGCCAATTTCATTTTTATTAAGTTGCAGTCAAGATCCGGATACTCTCATAAGTTTGGCACTGAGAAAACAAAGAAAAGGCAGATACAGGTTAATTCTTTCAAACTTAAGAAATTCCAAAACTACCAAGAAATTCTGGAAGACTCTATTTCAAGAGAACAGAGAACGCTGACAAAAACTGCATCTTCTATGTAACACATTACATAATCTCTCTTTGTTAACTGGTTTAAATGTCTATTTTAGACTGTCCCACAGGAACTCTGATCCTCTTTGCTTGAAATTAAATCTTATATTAATTTTCTCAAACTAGAACACATTTCTGCTTCCTAAACCTATCATAAATGTCACTTTTTTCCTATTAAGGAGATAATGCCCACACTTCCCTACCATGCCATGTCCCATCCCGACCCTGAGGTTTACACTTTAAGTTGGTTTTCCACTAATTCTCTTTATGACCAAAGCCAAGTGTTTACAGGCTGACCAGTCAAAGTAAGAAGTAAACACTGTATACAAAGCACATAAACTGTTTCAAGATAGGAACAACCCTGAAAAGAAGATACTCCATACTGTACATGCAGTGAAAAGGGAGCTCAAAGAACTGAAATAATTGGTTCAAACTGACACAGCTAGGAGACAGCAGAACTTGAATTTTAACTCACGGCTATCTGTACAATAATAACTTTAAAAATACTAAATCTATGCCAAGATTTAGTCCTAGATTCAAGATTTTATGATTCTACACCTCCTAAGGATCCATCTCTCACCTGCAAAAGGCCCAAATAATTATTAACAAAATAACTGAGCAATTAAATGTGAGTACTATGTGCTAAGCATAGCAAAGAACATTTTATACCCATTATTTAATTCTTACAGCAACCCTAAATAAGCTGGAAGTGAGGAAGACGTGTAGGTACACAGTTAAATACTCATTAGATATCACTTGCTCTTTTACAATATTATCCACATTTTATAAATGAAGAAACCAAAATTTACTTAAAATCAGAGTGCTGATAACTACCAGAGCTGGTTTTGAACCCAGGTTACTTGATTCCAGAACTGATTTCTAACATCCTTGTCACTCTGCCCAGCCAACCAAAGCACTGTGCTGCCCTAATTGGTCAAAAGGGAAAGACAGGGGCGAAGCCAGCAGCAGCCAGAGCCTTACTGACTGAGAAATGCACTGCATCTCGAAGTGCTGGAGCTGGAAGACGTGGTGCTAAGAATATGAGAAAGGCCCAAATCAAAGCTAATCTTCGATCTGAACCGCTCGCAAGCTACCTGTCAGGTGTTGGCAACCAATTCTTTAGAGGTTTCACACATCTCTGTGCATTTTGCAAGCAGAGGCATTAACTGCCCTTTTGTTCTAGATGATCTTTTCAAGGATGTCTGTACCATGAACAGAGCTCTGGAAGCCTGAAATAATGTCTCCTTCCAGAGCAGAGGCATGTGTAAAAAAGACGATGTCTTCTTCCAGGGCCAAAGAGTGGGGATATTTATTGCCCATTATAAAAATCTGGGTTCCCTGAGCTCGAGGGTCCTCAGGTGTGACACAGACTGCAGATCACCCTAGGCCCTTCCATACCAGCCCGGTAAAGATTTGGGTGGGGGTCAGCAAGGCGAACCTATGGAAACACGATAATCCCACTACTCCATACGAAGCAACAAGAAAGACTGTGACCCAGGAGTCTCCTGTCTTCTGCCGGCATCCATGAAACTGTGACCAGCTAACTTGTTAGCTTGCAAGGGGGGTAAAACCTCCAGGGTTTCACAGATCTTCATGCCTCTTCTCACCTTTGCTTCCCTCAGAAATACCCTCTCCCACTTCACAGGATATATTTACTCAACTTTTTGTCAATGTCTCCTGTATGAAAGTTCTCCTCAAAGCTCCCCGCTAGAATGGGCTAACCCCATGGTGCCCCCGCATTGTTTCCTGACACAGGTTTCTTTCTCAGCACCTTTAAAGCTACAGTCCACTTGCTTATTTGTGTGCTGTACTAGGTAATCAATTTACTGCTTTTCAACTCAAAATTCACCTTTTGATACATACTCTGTGATAACAGATGAAAGTGCTTTAAGCATTTCTTCTTACAGTGAGCATAATGTTATGCTTTCTCAGTAGAGGATGCTGGATGGATACTGCAGGCAGAAGGGATTTTTCTGGCAAATGTTAAGCTTGGTGAAAAGACAGGATGCTTGTGCCCTAAGATCAGGAGCAAAATAAGGATGTCCACATCTAGTTAACATTGTACTGCAGGTTCTAGCCAGGGCAATTAGGCAAGAAAAATAAACAAAAGGCAAAAGGATTGGAAAGAAAGAAATAAAACTCTATCTACCCTCAGATGACACAGTGTTGTATAAAGAAAATCCTAAGGAATCCACTAAAAAAGTATTTATAACTATTAAATGAGTTCAGCAAGGTTGCAAGATACAAGATCAACATAAAAGTCAAGTGTATTTAATTATAATAAACGATCTAAAAAAACTAAGAAAACAATTACATTTACAATAGCATCAAAAAAGTGAAATGTTTTGAAATTAACTAAAGTGTAATATTAATACTCTGAAAACACTGTTAAAAGAAATTAAGGATATATATAGATATATATCTATATATATAAAGTAAAAAAGTTCCTATGGTTGGGGCACCTGGGTGGCTCAGTGGGTTAAGCTTCTGCCTTCGGCTCAGGTCGTGATCTCAGGGTCCTGGGATCAAGCCCCGCATCGGGCTCTCTACTCAGCAGGGAGCCGGCTTCCCCACCCCCTCTGCCTACTTATGATCTCTCTGTCAAATAAATAAATAAAATTAAATTTTAAAGGTTCCGATGGTCATGGATCAAAAAACCTAGTATTGTAAAGACCGTAACACTCCCCAAATTGATCTGTAATTCCAGGCAACCCTATCAGAAGCCAGCTTCTTTGTAGAAATTGACATACTGGTCCTAAAATTCATACAGAAGTACAAGATACCCCAAATACCCAAAACAATCTTTAAAAAGAACAAACTCTGAGGACTACACCTTCTGATTCCAAAACTTACTGCAAAGCAACAGCCAAGACAGGGGTGGTACTGGTATAAAGACAGGTATATAGAATTCCATCAACGGAACAGAATTAAGAATCCAAAAACAAACCCGTGTCTATAGTCTACTGATTTGCAACAAGGTACCAAGATCATTCACTGGGGGAAAGAATAGTGCTGGGACAACTAGATAGCCACATGTAAAAGAACGAAACTGGACCCTTAATTCAAACCACAGATTAACTCAAAATGGATCTAAATGTAATAGCTAGAACTGTAAAACTCTTATCTTAGAAAAGAAAATAGGGATAAATTTGCATGATCTTTGATTTGGAAATGGATCCTTAGGTTTGACACCTGAACCACAAGGAACAAAAGAAAAAGGAGATAATTGGACTTCATCAAAATTAAAAACTTCTGTGCTTCAAAACTACCAACAAAATTAAAAGATAATCCAAAGAATAGGAAAAAAAAATCTGCAAATCATGTATTTGATAATAAACTTGTATCTAGACCATATAAAGAACACTTACAACTCAACTATAAACAGAAATAACTCAGTTTGAAAATAGGCACTCGATCTGATTGGCATTTCTCCAAAGAAGATATGCAAGTGGCCAATAAGTACAAGCTAAGATGCTTCACATCACTAGTCACTGGGGAAATGCAAATCAAACCCATAGTGAGAAACCAACTTATACACAAATGTTCACAGCAGCGTTTCTTGATATACAGATAACTATTACCAATAATAATCCAATGTTCATCAATGGAGGAATGCATGTATAAAATGTGGTATACCCACACAGCAGACTGTTATCTGGTCATAAGAAGGGATGAAGTACTGACACATGCTAGAATACGAATGAACCCTGAAAACGTCATGTTAAGTGACTGAAGCTAGTCACAAAGGCCACATATGATTACATTTACAGTAAATGTCCACAGTGGGCAATTCTGTGGAGGAAAAAAGTAGTAGTGGCTCCTTCAGGGCTGAGAATGGGGAGGAACAGGCAGGCGATAACTTAAGAGTACAGGCTTTTTTTTTTAGAGGTGATGAAGATGTTCTAAAATTGAATAAATCAAGTATCTATATATATATATAAAACCACTAAGTTATACACTTCAAACGTTTGAATTGTATGTGGATTTTTTTTTAAGATTTTATTATTTATTTATTTATTTGACAGAGAGAGATCACAGTAGACAGAGAGGCAGGCAGAGAGAGAGAGGGGGAAGCAGGCTCCCTGCTGAGCAGAGAACCCGATGTGGGACTCGATCCCAGGACCCTGGGATCATGACCTGAGCCGAAGGCAGCGGCTTAACCCACTGAGCCACCCAGGCACCCTGGTATGTGGATTTTATCTCGATAAACTGTATCTTTAAAAAGTCACCAAACAAAAGGATAAAACAGCTAGTGGAGATCAGAGGGGTGATTAACCAGGAGGGATTCAAAAGAAACTGAGGTTAGCATGAGTAAAATCCCATTAAGGTGAATTTAAGGTGATAAATCCTAAGTTGCGAAATAAATTTCATTACAGCACAACCGCATCTCATAATGAGGGATCCATTATTGATGGCACCAAATCTAATACCTATAAAGGCAATTAGGACTGGCAGAGGACATGAAGACATACACAAGAATGAGTGTGTGTGTGTGTGTGTGTGTGTGTGTGTATGCACAGGGCACACAGCAAAAGCTGTCTTGATCTGAGAACCATCCAGTCGAACTAAACTTTGTGACTCTTCAGGCAAATCCCTTAACGCCCCCTGAGCTTCAGCTCTCTCATCTGTCAATGTTTACTTCACTTTCATGGGATTACCAAGAAAGAAAGTATCTGTAACAAGATCTAGAAATTTGTTGAGGGTATCCTCCTATCTTTGCATCTCTAGCATAGTGTTTGTCAGATAATAGGTACTCAGTAAATATTTGTGGGACTAACTTCAAAAAACATAAATGGCTCTTGGAAAGGAAATTAAAATATAATTAAGTACAAGCACTTTGATATGGACATGTAGGACTCAAAAGCCTTTATAAAAATTTTCATGATACAGATATAGAAGCTTGATATAGACACTGTCAAGGGTCACATTATGCTCTTTTATGTGAAACTAGAAATTAATTTTTACCGGTAATTTAAGGAATTAGTTAGGGGAAAAAAGTTACTTGCAAGAACATTGCTGTCTTCTCCACAATCCATTTTCAGGTATCACTTCTGTGTTTTGATTGTGTAAAATTTAACCCATTCTTCAATCCATAAACAGGAAAAAAGACTATCACAGAATGACTGTTGTCTCGACTGGGGGTCAGTATGGCCTGTAATTGGTCAACACACATTCGTTTAGTATTGTTTATGGCAGAACTGGGTAGCTGAAACAGACAGAAGGCCAAAATTTGATTGGGAAACAGGATGTTCTTAACTGACTTTTTCAAACTCCCATATCTATAGTGGTAGGAATATAGACTTTATAAATAATTAATGCAAAGAACCACTCTACTGTTTTGAAGGACGACTGCTTGCCAACACAGAGAAACCAAAGACATCAGTTTGGTCTGGGTGGGAGAGTATCTGCAGACAAAAGAAAATACTTAAGCTTGCCCCTGAGAGATGAATCTGTGCCTTCTAAGCAGTCAACACAGAGAGGAAGTCATGTGAACACAGCCAAGGAGGCTTGACAGGGCACATACTCTGGGAACTAAATCCAGTCTCTCCAACTGGTGTATACTGAGTGTAAAGAGGGGTGTAGCTGGTGACATCATGAACATTCTTGTAAACTATGCTCTATGGTTTAAAATGGCACAGAAATTAATAGCTACTATTTGCAGAGAGTAAATGCCAGATGCTTTGGTCATGGCCTGAGACATGATCAAACAAGAATGATCTAGAGACAATGGTTACCAAGATTTATAAATAGGCAAAACTCTTTTTTTTTTTTTTTTTTTTTTTTGGTAAGCTCAGCAAGGGAACCTTATAAATCAATAATGAGAATTAGCACAGAATGAACTCTTCAAACCGTTTTAATGAGAAACTCCTATTTTCAGGTACAATGGTGACAGAGCTCAGCATAAGGGCTGTCTCTACAATGAGCGGAGGGACAGGCAATACTTAAGTAGGAAGAGGACTTATCTCAAAGCTTAGTGCAACTGAGAGGGGAAAGTCACACAAGAACAATGGATTGAGAATATACAAGGAATAAATCACTAAAATGTGTATTTCCAATCTGAAATAGGTTATTGTGATAAAATAACCCTTTCAGAGAATGGTACCTAGTCCTTGGTCAACCTCAAGGCTCAGTGTACTCTTATGTTGAACGGTAATTAATTATGTTACCTCCCTACCCTATAGCATTGTTGTAAAATTAAATGAATACCCATAAGGCATTTAGAGCATGGCTGGCACCCAGAAAGCACTGTGTCCACTATTATTAAGTTGCCTAATAAGTACAGTTTACAAAAGACTTACGCTTACTGGATATAAAATCAGGGGGCTAGGTTATAATGTAAAAAGTCATGAGTGGGCCAGACAGGCTCATAATCTCATTTACTACTATGAAGTTCTCCTTATCTTTATATATACTTGTCGTATCTATTAATTCCATTATTAGCTTCTTGAGGACATGGGCTAATAAATAATTGGTGATTGATCGACATAAAGCTCTAACAATTACCTAAGAAAAGTGAAAACCAACCAAACTCAAATAACTGTTTTGAATCAGCACTGTATGGTAAAGAGAGAAAAAGCACTTTGCCTGAGCACTGCCCCACAGAAAAGGAAAGCTACATCTTTGTCTTCTAGCAAATGCCGCCGCTGCTGCCACCCCCAGTTTAGAGACAGTAACCCTGGGTTTTATAAATATTCCCTCTGCTCCTCCTCCCTCTACTGCACACTGCCTGTAACGTCTCCCTGGGTGTAACTTTTCCAACTAACATTTGCTTCTTACCTTTTCAGCTACCCTCTTCAGGATCTGACACAGCAGCAGTAACAAACACAAAACCAAAGAAGTTGATAAAAGCTGCCTTCCATATCCTTTTTCAATAAATTTAAGAAGTATCATGAAACAGTGATAAAATCATTCTTAACCAACCATCACTATGGCAAATGGTGCTGCAGAAGGAGGGGGAAGGCTACAGCCAAAGGTCACGGAAGCTCCCTCTGCGTCAGTGTAGACAGAATTCTACGAGGCCTTCGAAGAAATTCTTGCAAGGAACACTCCCTTTGTAATTTGGTCACGGGCAAAAAAATGAAGCAAAAAGCAAGGTGTGAGTGGAGCTAGCCCAGCGCTCTATCTAGTACTTTCTCCAAACTTGAGTTTTTAACTCTCATCCCCAGGGAGAAGCCTGCCTCTGCAAGCAGCACCCGGGGACAAGCAAATTAGCATTTCCAAGGTCAATTGCTGACAGGCTTAATAGTTTACAGCAACCAGAGTATTCTGGCTGCTGAAGTTAAGAGGCTTGACCTTTCTGGCTTGCCCAATACCAGAAGAAACTAATTTACCGCATTAGCTACAAAATATCAAAAGTACTGTAGGAATGGAGTCAAATCAGCATGTGACATTTCAAACAGCATAAAACATTAACAGGATCCCCCAAAGTAAGTAATTTTAAGCTGGTTAAACAATTTGGGGAAAAACTTAAAATACCAATCATACCAGTGGTAGGGGAGTGACAAGTAAAAAAAAAAAAAAAATCAATAAATGGTATTATCTCATTTTACCAAGTAGTTTGATTTGAATAGTCACCAAAACTACTAAAAAAGCTGCAAAGCTAGTTGATGTGACTGCCTTACATACTCTTGCTGTCCACTGACACTTGCTGCTATCTACTACAGCAGCCAGCTGCCAAATGTGGCTTTTAAACATATGAAATGTGGCTGGTCCAGACTGAAATGGACTGAAGGATTCTGAACTTGCGGACATTAAAAAAAAAAAAAAGGAAAAATAACTCAATTTTTATACTGATTACATGCTAAAATCTTATTTTAGATATACGGGATTAAATAAAATTATTACTAAAATTAAATTCTCTTTCTTACCTTTTGTAACTAGGATAACAAAAATTTAAATTGCACATGTGCCTCACACTAGATTTTTATTGGACAGTGCTGCAGTATATAAATAACACTTTATACTTACGTAAAACACAAATATATAATTTCGGTTGTAAAGTACAGAGAGGAGATAAAGGCCTGAATGAAAAAAATAATCCTCTCTAAAATAATCAAACTGATTTCAACTGTGAATCACCAACCTAATAAAAGCTCCTTTCAGCTTACCACCAGACAAAATTTTATTTTCTAAAAAGGAAACTGATGTTTCAAAATCGATCCTAAAGTCTGCTCTACTTCTGCCTTGAGTTGTCATCTTTGCCTAACATTAAACTAGCCTTAATTCTTCCCAATGATCAAAGATACGTGATAAAATGCTAGCCTAATTTTTAAATCTGATCGAGTGATCTCAACTCAGTTTTTTCTGTATTAGTCATTTTCATACCCTATTAGGTCACTAAAACCTAACTTAGGCCTTTGCTCCAAAGATAAAAAAATAGAATCAACAGGAAGATTATTCTCAAGAGCCTAGAAATTCAGACAGTATTCAGATACTATACATACTCTTTCAAAAACTGAAAGACGACTCATTTACTATTTCAGAAAGTGACATCCCATTGTGAACAGGAGAACTTAGCAAACAGGAGAGCACAGCAATCAATGATTTCCACACATTCCATCATTCAGAGAAACCATGCCAACTTTCAGGTTGTTACAGTCAGTGGAAGAAAGAAAATCTGGAGGTGCTGGGATGGTTGGAAATTTATGGGGTGAGGATGAACAGCCACAAGACGTGAGGCAAGGCAAACAACCGCCCAAAGTTTCCTCTCCCCAGCTCTTAAAGAGGAAACCATTCAACTTTCTGCCTGAGGAAGCCAGTAGGAAAGGAAAGCACATTTTCCACCTTTCCAGCTCCGAAAACTGCCCCAAACACAATCAGCCCTCTAGCAGAAGGACCAAATGACCTATGCATGTGAACAGATTGTGTAAACCTTTTTAGAGAGGTTTCTAAATGTAATCAACAGCAAAATCAAGATTCAGTAACTTAGAATAGTAACTAACAAAACTGCGGTGTTTACTTCTGTCTTGTGACAGGGTCTACAGTATCACCAGTAAATGAAAATGAGTAGCCTGCATAATTGAAAACGAAGGTAGTGGAGATAATACGGTTGGTTATTCCTCATTTCGGGAAGAGTTCGTCTTAAAGAGTAACCTTAACAATCCTATAGTTTCTCTGGTCTGATATAGTTAACATATGTTTGTTCTCTTAGATATACAGAATAACGGGCTCTAGGCTACAAAATTCCAACCATTTAGTGATTGTTCCTTTCGCCCAATCCTCACGTCTGCATTCAACAGCTTCCCTAAGGCCGATGGCTACCTCATAAGAAGTATTCTGGTGCCACCTAGTGGTGTATGTTTCCGGCCAAATAGACAATGAGAAAGGACCAGGGTTCTCAAAGTCTGGCGCAAATGGATCAGCAGCACCAAGATCAGCATCACCTGGTAACTTGTTAGAATCACAAATTCTTGGGCTCAACAGACCTGCTGAAACTCTGGTGGTGGGGTCCCGCAATCTGTATTTTAACAAGCTCTCTAAGTGGTTCCGATGCACCCTCAGGTTTGAGAACAACTGAATTAATTAGCTCTTACACAAAAATTAAATGCCAAAGTCTAAAAAAAAACGAGGTTTACAAATTAACAGAAGTGCTCAATTTCTAATTTTGGAAAACAACTTAATTTTCTATACAGTGGATCCAAGTATCTCTATTTGGAGAAGAGTCTTCAAAGACACTTATTAACTAATTTATACACGTTCAACACCTGATGAACATCAAGCCTCTGAAAATGTGAGAGGAACTCTCCGAGGTCTCTGCCCCAGGACACCAGGTTCAAAGGGAAGATCAGACATTAACAAAGCAAAATACAATATAAATGCAAAAACACCCCATGAAACAAAGAAAAAACATTAACTGGCTTCAGGATATGAGGATATGGCATGTTACTGCATCGTAAGTGGGGGCGGGGCTCATCTGGGAACACACGAAAAGCCAAGGAAGAAGAATACTGGTGACTTTTTTTTTTTAAGATTATTTATTTATTTATTTGACAGAGAGAAATCACAAGTAGACAGGCAGGCAGGCAGAGAGAGAGAGAGAGAGGGAAGCAGGCTCCCTGCTGAGCAGAGAGCCCGATGCGGGGCTCGATCCTAGGACCCTGAGATCATGACCTGAGCCGAAAGCAGAGGCTTAACCCATTGAGCCACCCAGGCGCCCCAATACTGGTGACTTTTAAAGATATTTCTTTTTTTATTATTTTTAAAAGATCTTATTTATTTATTTGAGAGACAGAGTGAGTTAGAGAGAGAGCACATGGGCAGAGGGAGAGGGAGAAGCAGGTTCCCCTGCTGAGCAGAGAGCCCAATGCGAGACTTGATCCCAGGACCCTGGGATGATGACCTGAGCCAAACACAGACACTCAACAGACTTAGCCACCCAGGCGCCCCAAGATATTTCTCTTTTTAAACATTTATTATCTATTTATTTGAGAGAGAGAGAGAGAGAGGGAGAGCACATGCACAAGTTGGCGGAGGGGCAAAGGGAGAGCAAGAGAGACAATCCTCAAGCCGACTCCCCACTGAGTGCAGAGCCTGACAGGGGCAGGATCACAGGACCCTGAGATCACTACCTGAGACAAGATCAAGAGTTGGATGCTTAACCAACTGAGCCACCCACGTGCCCTGAATAGTGCTAATTTTAATTTTTAAATTAATAATCACCTACCCTAATGATAACGGATGCCACAGAAAAGTCCACTGTATGTATCTGCACTGTGCAATTGTGTTACAAAGTCATCAGGAGAAAAGCAGATCTGATGAAGCCTTGCTAAATTGTTTATTTTCTATTTAGGTCTTAGAGGAAAACTTGTTTATCAAGTAGCAACTTAAAACACCTAGAGTTCAGTAAGAGCAGTCCCAAAATTTATCTAAGTTTGCATTTCTTTAAATTCAGCTTTACAGGGGCGTCCGGGTGGCTCAGTCCATTAAGTGTTAAGTGTCTGCCTTTGGCTCAGGTCATGATCGCAGGTTCCCAGGATCGAGCCTGCATCTGGCTTCCAGCTGAGCAGGGATCCTGCTTCCCTCTCTCTCTCTACCCCTCCTCCCCCTGCAAATAAATAAATAAAATCTTTAAATTCAGCTTTATAGCATGCTCTCCTTTGAAAAGAAAAAAAAACTCTCAATTTTAATATCTATTTACTCAAAGAGTTACATATGTTTTGAAGTAAAAAACAAAAACTGGATCAAGAAATCAGAACGGCCACCTCCACACTGTCGAAATTAAGTGCCATTCCTTACGCTGTGGCTCAAACTGCAAACCAATCATTTAGGAGGGAAAAAATCAACTCTCAAAAGCCAGCCTTGCAAACCCAAGCGTCTAGTATGACCGGCAACATCAAAGACATGAATACAGGTGGCATAAGTGTATAAAGGAAGTTCAAAGACTTGCTCTATTGATTAGTTTTCATTTAGGACTTTTAAAATATTACTTTAAATATACAGAGGCCAACTTTTTCATTCTAACATTTTAAGAGCAACTGCCCTTAATAGGATGAAGTTTCTGACAAAACTGTTCTTCTCAAACCTTTTCTGTACTGGCATAGAGGCATAAGGAGAGGCCACAGCTGGACGTACGTTAATATTTTAGAATGGGGCCATTCCTCGATTATATCTAACTAAACTTAAAGGGCTTCTGAAAATTTAATTGCTTAAAGATGAGCATCACAACAATTTTGGTAAATGAAGTCAGTACTTTTGCCTCAGAAAGCAGAAAGGTAACTAAAAACTTAAAAATCCAAAAAATAAGCCCCAGCTACTTGAAAAATCTCCTGATGTAAGAAATTCCATTTTGCAATTAGGTAAATAAGAAAGTATTCCCAGAATACCAACACATTTAGAGAAAAAAAGAGATTTGGTGGCAGTAAGGGTCTACTGCTTAAACACCACACACTATAACATAAGTCAGGGAAAAGTGATCATTTCAAATGAGCTATAAGTTGAATGGGGACAGCAACCTGCTTTAGGAATATGCACCCAAAACAGTACACATCACCCCTCTCCAAGTGCGTGGGAACAAGAATCCCCTTTATCAACAATTTAATAATATAATAACAAGAGATTCACAGTACAAAGTGAGAAAATGATACCTACGTGATCACTACCACCTCATTCTAGCAAAGCTCATTTTAATTTGTGATGAAACTGGGGAACCAAAAAGGTAAACAGAAAGGGTACCAATCTTACAAGGCTAAGAGAAAAAGGGAACAGTTCTGCTATGAAGGTGATTCATGGACTTTCACACATGCTCTTCTGCACTTTAATTTCCCCCAAGCCCTTCACTGCTGTCCAACAGCACAGTCAACTGGTTCAGACTCCAGCTCTCTTCTCCTACGGCTGAAGATTTTATGATGACTTTTATCCAGGTCTCCTACCAAAGCTAAAGCCAAAGATCCAAAAATAGACTACAGATCAGGCTGGGAAGGGTTAGACCTAGAGAAGCTACCCACTAAACATTACGGTTGACTTCAGCTGCCGGCCACGAATGAACGACGGGCCTGGAATCGGATGTCCTATAGTGAGGACTAGAAAGCTGGACAAAATACATGAGACAGCCGCTTTTAGACAGTGGGACCACAGGCAGAGCAGAACCGTGAGCCCCCCAGAAAGGCACAAACAAGTTAGGTAAGTGCTGCAGTCGCCTGCCTCCCTGCACGAGGGAAGAGGAAGCCAAGCAGAGAAGGAAAGTCTTGAAGGACCAAGGAGACAGAGACTGGAGCTCGGGGAAGCTAAGACAACAGAGGTTTTCAAGACAGAGCACCAAGAGGGAGCTATCACAAAGAGAGAGTGCTCTAGGGATCTGCAGAGATCTTCTCAATCCTAAACCACTGAGAAACAACTGCTGGGAGCTGTAAAGTGAACAATTCCCCGAACTCACACAGAACCGGGATTCGGGACACTCTGGATTCAAATTCCATCCGTCAGAGTGGAGCTATCTCACAGAACCCTCTGGGCAGTCAACAGAAGTGCAGAAAGGCCAAGCTCCAGAAGCAGGTTGGTTAAAGTGGCCTTAAAATAAATTGACACTGACTTGACCCGCACCAACGAAGTCTAACAACCAGCCTGGAAAGGATTGGTGTAATCCACAAATTACTTTGATGCCTGCCAAAACAAACGCCATAACTCTTTTTTTTTTTTTTAAATTTTTAATTTTTTTTTTCAAACGCCGTAACTCTTTATCGGTAGACAACAAAATCCAAACACTCAACAACATAATACACACAATGTCCATGGGAAGAAGCAGCGACAGGAATGACAGAATTAGCAGAGGAGGATATTATAATAACTATTATAAATATGCTCCATATACTCAAGAATACAGTGGAAAACATGAACATAAGGAAGAGAATAGAAGATTCTATTTCATTCTCTTTTATGTCTAGAGTTGAAAAATCCAGTATCTGAAATTTAAAATTCATTGCGTAAAATTGACAACAGAGACTGCAGAAGACAAGACCAATGAACCTGAAGACATAGCAACAGACACTATTAAAACTGAAGCCAGACAGAAAAAAAAGACCTGGAAAAAAAAAAAAATCAGTCAAGTCTCAGTGACTTACAGGACATTATCAAGCTGTCCAATATACATATAATTAGAGTACCAGAAGAAGAGGGGAGGGGAGGGACTATAAAAAACTATCTGAAGGGGAGCCTGGGTGGCTCAGTGGGTTAAAGCCTCTGCCTTTGGCTCAGGTCATGATCCCATCGAGCCCCGCATCGGGCTCTCTGCTCCATGGGCAGCCTGCTTCCCCTGCCTCACCCCCATTGCCTGCCTCTCTGCCTACTTGTGAGCTCTCCCTGTCAAATAAACAAATAAAATATTAAAAAAAAAAAACACCTATCTGAAGAAATAGTGGCAGCAGTGCCTGGGTGGCTCAGTTGGTTGAACATCCAACTCTTGATTTTGGCTCAGGTCAGGATCTCAGGTTAGTGGGATCCAGCCCTGTGTAGGGGTCTGCACTCAGCATGGAATCTGCTTGAGATTCTTGCTCTCCCTCTGCCCCTTCCCCTGCTTGCACATGCACTCTCTCTCTCTCAAAATAAATTAGAAGAAAAAAAAAAAAAAGAAATAGTGGCAGAAATTTTTCTCAATTTGATCAAAACTATAGGTCCACCAGTCCATAAAGCTTAAGGAACACTAGACAGAAAAAACAAAATCATACAAAGTCATATAACAATCATATTGCTAAAAACCAAATAAAATACTGTTGTTCCCCCAACTCCATATATAAAATTAAAAAAACCCTAATCCAAAGACAGCAAATTAACAGCTTTCTAAATCTTCTGATTGAAAAATGTTGATAAAGTTCATCAAAGCTCAATTTTTCTATTTTGGTAGAGGCCTTCCTGTGCCTGTATCCCTAACATAACCTTAGTCTGTCTACCAAGTAGTCAAGCATGAACAGAGTTAAACGAATGCAAAATAATTTTATTATAATTTTATATTAACGCATTTGCATACCTTACAGTTCACAAATGTCACATACTTCAGATTGTATGCTCCTTGAGATCAGGAACCTTCATGGTTCAGCCTGCAAAATTTCTAGTACGGTTTCTACTGGCACATAACTATCTGAAGACACATGAATGAGTCAAGCTCATTTTATCCTCAGTACATGGTTATGTGTTATGTAGAACAAGATGAGAAAACCGATGCCCAGAGGGATTCAATGACTGTCCCAAGAACACTTGAAAGGCGAGCAGTATCTCACATCCCTAGAGGGATCCCTCCGTACAGGGTTATCCCAAAGTAGACACAAACGAAGTAACTTTTAATTGTTACTTACTCTGAGTTTCCACTAGATCCAAGGCAACACTAGAAGCTGTATCCATTCCAGAGCTGATACAGGATTGGAAGTTTTTCAAAGAGGAGAGAGCAGATTCTATACCACTGAAGGATATAAAACCAGTTGAACCTGAACTTGAACTGGAACGTCCGGGCATCTTGAAATTATTACCTAAGTTTTCAAACACAATGAAATAAGATTTAGGAGTCAGAATAATAATGGAATAGAAAAATAACACTGCTGTCAACGTCCACACGAATGTATCTAATAGCCCACAGATGCCACAGTATTATATACATTCTATATCCCTGGAGGGGACACCGAAGCATTGTGCTGTCATGTGGGCCACCAAACACAGATGCACCCAATACATGGGGAAGCTAAGTGTTCTCATTTTTCAAAGGAGGGAGAATACGCTTTCAAAATATTCCCTGGTTCTCTGAAGAATTCAACAACAGCACAGTTCTCAAAAACCTAAAACTTGGGGCGCCTGGGTGGCTCAGTGGGTTGGAGCCTCTGCCTTCAGCTCAGGTCATGGTCCCAGGGTCCTGGGATCGAGTCCCGCGTGGGGCTCTCTTCTCAGTGGGGAGCCTGCTTCCTCCTCTCTCTCTCTCTCTCTCTCTCTACCTGCCTCTCTGCAAACTTGTGATCTCTGTCTGTCAAATAAATAAATAAAATCTTAAAAAAAAAACCAAAACCTAAAACTTGAAGGGGTTAGAAAAAGTAGACTACTTGTATGATGCATTTTTCTAAAAACTGAAAACAGTAATAATAAAATAGTTTAATAGGGAGAACTTTGAAACCTGTAATTTTTAACGTGCCTGACATATACGCATATTTAATTCTGAAAACTGTAAATATATAAATATAAATAAAAAACACATATTACATGTAGATATTGTATATATTCCTGACAGTCCTCTGGGTTCTAACAGGTTTATAGACATGGTTAGATCCCAGATTCTGTCAGTAAAAGCAGAATTTATCTACATTATAGAGTAAAATATGGGGGCGATATGGAATAAGGGTCAAGTATACAGCTTCTAGAACCAGACTGTCTGAATTCAAAGCCTGATTTTCCTGGTTAAGTAACTGAATGACTTCAGGCAAATTATTTAACCTCTCAGTGTTTCATTTTTCCCTTCCTAAAATTGGAATCATGCAGTGCCCACCTCCAGGATGACTGTGAGAACAGAATGAGATAAGGTGTATAATAAAACACTCAGAATAATGTCCAGCATGTGGAAGCAAATATTATCATCAGTTTCATCATTATAACCCTGTTAGCAAGAATACGGAGTAGTGCTTGAGAGAATGGACACTGAACAGAGATGCTTGGAAATTCGGTCTCATCCATACTTTTTATAATTTCATGTCCCTGTTTAAGTTGCTTACCTTCTCTATCTTCAGTCTGCTCTTGTGTAAAAGGAAATAATCGTATCTATTTCACAGCATTATTGAGGATAAATTAAATGTACTTTTCTAAAACTTGTCTGATCTTAAGAATCAGTTGAAATGCTTATTAAAAAGATAAATTTATGTATAGGTACTATCTCAGACCTACTGAACCAAAGTCCCTGGTGGACACTCCGAGGAAACCTGTATTTTTATGAACTGCCCCCAGGTGATTCTTAAAATCAAACAAGTATGGAAAACACTGAGATAATTGTATCTCTCCCCAAATTTTATGTTGAGAGCCTAACCCCCATTGTGATGGTAATTAGAAATGAGGCCTTTGGGAGATAATTAGGTTTAGATGCCCTGAGGCTAGAGCCCTCAGGAAAGGATTAGTGTCCTTATTAGGAGAGGAAGAGACACCCCAGTTCTCTCTCTCCACCAAGTGAGGACATAGCAAGAAGGGGGGTGACTGAAAGCCTGAAAGAGGGCCCTTAGCAGCATCCAACCATGCTACCTCCCCAATCTTGACTTCTAGTCTCCAAAAGTGTTAAAATAAATTTCTGTTGTTTAAGCCACCAGTCCACACTATTTTTTAACAGCAGTTAGAGCTGACAAAACACATGATGTATACAAGGAATAATATAATCCGGGCTAAGTGGGAGTGTCTACCACATAGAAGCTATCTTTACTATGTGCATGCAAAATGCACATTACTCTCATGAAACTCTACATTTGCAGAGACCTGGGCAAAACTTCCTTCTGTAACTCTGGAGTATTTCCAGGGAGAAGATTCAGAATGAGAAGCAAAAGGAATACATGGAGTAGACCCACTTTTCCCTCTTTCTCCCACTAAGTACAGCTAAGTACATAATTCACAGGACACCCCCCTTCTCCAAAGAATCATCTGGCACAAAATGTCAATGATGGGGTGGTTGAGAAACCTTGGGTTTAAATCAACCTCCTCTTGGAGGCTTCCCCAGTAACAATAATCTCTTTGTTCCCTGTACCTATGGTTTCCAAGAAAGTTTAAAACAGGGCTTCCGGAGTTTTTTCCCAAGCATGTTATTTTGCCTCCACTAACAGGCCTTGTCTTTGGCCATTCTGGCTGCTGTAACGAAACACCAGCCTGGGTAGCTTATTTATAAACAACGGGAATTTATCTCTCACAGTTCTAGAGGCTGGAAAGTCCAAGACCAACCAAGGTGCCAAAAAGGTCAAGTTCTGGTGAAGGCCCTCTTTCTGGTTCAGAGGCCCCATGCCTTCTCACTCTTTGTCTTGACACAGTAGAAGGTGCAAGGGAGCTTTGAGGAGCCTCTTTTACAAAGGCACTAATTCCATTCAGGAGGGCTCCACCCTGGTGACCTAAGCACCTCTCAAAGACCCCCACATCCTAATACCATCCCACTGGTACTAGCATCTCAACCTATGAATGAGGGAAGCCAAAAGACACACATTCTCAGACCTCAGCAAGTCTAAGATTGGCTTCAGGCAGGAGCAGCTAGTTATGACGGTTTCCCTCTCTCATCTTTCTGCACAGCACAGTGATAGGCAAAGGGCAAACAATGTATAGACATTCTGCCGAATCTCCTTCAAATCACAGGGGCCTGTACAAGTCCAGGCAGAGCTGTCTCCTTCTTCAAGATGCAAGGATCCGTCTTTCTTTATGAAACCTTCTCTTATCCATATACGCAATAGCTTGCTCCCTCCCTCATGCTACTACTATCCCTCTCTCCCTTACACCCACCCACACACACGCACGTCTTTATAAAACTCAGTAAAACTCGTCACAAGCACATACTAGAACTCTGACATGTTCCACAGCAAACAGCTCCCCACACAAAACAGGCAATCAATAAAGAACTGAGGAGAGTCACCACAGTAACAGCGACCACCTTTCCGGGGTCCCCTACGGTGCGCCATAACCTGCTGCCTGGCGCTTCACTCTCTTTATCGCTATGGTTCTCAACCATTTCTAGAAGAGAAAAGGGAAACTGAGGCCCAGAGAGCTTATGTGAACGACCTGTCCGAGGCCCAGCTTCTGAAGACGGCTCAAACCACATTACCCTGCATCAGTAATTCGTGAACTCTCCCCCACTCGGATCGAAGGATGGAGAGATGACGTCTCAGGGAGGGAGGCAGCCTGCCCGAACCTCCCTGCTCCGCGCAAAGAGCCAGGCAGGACCACAGCCCAGGCGGACAGACCCCAGCTCAGGGCACCCGCGGAGCGTCGGAGAGGGAGAAGACACTTTCCGCCACCCTCGCCGTCGCCACCCCCAGCTTCTGCCTTACCTGGACGCCCGACCCAGCTCGGTCTCGCTGCCCCCGGACTGCCCACACCGGACCCCAACTCCTTCCTCAACTCCCTTCCCCAGTCGCTGAAACTGCGAGCGCGGGCTCGGGCGTCATCAGCCGTCGCCCGCCCGCGGTCACATGACGCCCTGCCCCGCTCTCCGCCCCTCTGGTCATGTGACCGCCAGGGGAGCCAGAGGCGGAAGCTGGGGTCCCGCCGCCTGCGATAGGGGGCTGCGGAGAGAGGGGTACCCGTGCGGAGAGGGAGCGTTCGGGACCCGGGTGCCGACCTCGCCCGCGATCGACGGCCGCCCATGTGCGCACTGGCGCGGCCCGGGTGACAGGTGAGTTGGGGCGGGATGCGCTCTCGGTTCCGTCCCTCTGCCCCTCCCCAGCCCCGGGCCGGGCCGCGCGGGCCGGAGGGATGTTTGTGGCGTGGGGTGCTGTCTGGATGCAGAGCCGGGTTTGGAGGACTGAGGGGCCTCCGATGGCGGGGCTGCAGGCCAGGCTCTCCACCTCCACATAGGTGGAAATGACTTTCCACGCTGTCTGGGCTTTGGGAAGTGATATTCAGCTGTTTGGCCCGCATCTGATCATTCCATGTTCTCAGGAGCCGTGCTGGGTAGACGTTGTTATTCCTGCATTCACTCTGGAGAAAACGGAGCGATTGGCGAGGGGCTTTAGAGTCTGATGGACCTGGGTTTGAATTCTAGTTCTGCCGTCGGCTGTGAGTTTGAGCAAGTCATTGTTCCCTCTGTGCACCTTAATTCCCTCACCTGTGTCATGCTGGTGCCAAAGTTCTCTGCATTTCCGAAAATAGTTCCGAGGGTTCTGACTGGTTTAAGGACGGTTGAAAACATAAACCAAGTCACGGAGCCCGTAATGTAGCCGGATTTCCCGATTCCAAGTGCACGGAGTTTCCTCCAACATAGGTGATGGGGTCATGAGGAGGGACAGAGAGGTGTTTCTGCCTCTTCCCACAACCAAGAGCACCTTCCGTTTTTCCGTCTCCTGTCTTTTCCAGGATTTATGAATGGGACCAGAGTGATCAGGCTTGTTTCAGAACTTTTCTGGAAGAGAGTTGTCAGTCACTTTTATCTTGATAAATGACCATTACATTTTGTTCCCGATAACGGATAAGTGGAGACTAGTGCTTCCTTCTTTATGGAACTGAGGTTTTATGAAAGGATAAAAATAGACCTATCTTCTTTTGTCCTCTGAGTAGGGCACACAGTGGTTTGTCCCAGGGCAATTTAATTTCCTTCAGATTTCAGTTCTGTACTTACTGGGTAATTGGTAGATGATGCCGTGCTGCATTCTTGAAAGATGTTCTCCTTTGTCTAGGCTTATTTTCCAAACTGCAAACCACAGCTCCATACCAAATTCTTTAAAATAACTTGTGGCTGCTTTTGGGGGTGCCTTGTAAAAGAAAAGTAGGAAATTGAGTAGGCTCTCTGGTTCCATTTCATGCCAAGTAGTAATACCGTCTATATGGAGAAAAACTGGTCTTTATGAATTTTCTTCATCTCTCGCACCAAGAGAACCACTAAATGGAAGATTTAATATAGGCTCTTCTATAGTATTTATCTGCACCTCATTCTAGAGTGATTTTTTAAAAATCTCAACTAAGTCTTAGCACTTTCTATAAAGCCACTGAGATCACTGCGACACCATTAGACATCTTTAATGTTTGTTCTTAGGTTCTGTTCTTTAAGCCAAGTTTTTAAACCAGCAGTGGGGTATCTACCAAATACTCTGACCAAATAATATTTTGATGTTGGCTACAGTGTAAGGATTTTAAGAATTAAAATAAGCGGTAAACAAAAGTCTTGACTTATGTCATTATTCCAGGCCTAAGCGAACTTGACAGTCTGCATGTAGGTGCTGAGTATATCTGTTCATCCTTTTGGGGGGGGAGAAGAAGTCAGGTAATGTTATTTTGCTTTAAGGTATTTTCTCCATGGTCCCAGTGTCTATCCTGTATTGAGATCCAAAATCTGGTAGCGGTGACCGGTTAAACATAGCTTACTCATCTTAAAAGTGTGTCCCAGAGTTTAATCCTGCTTAGGCCTGGGTCTTCATAGGACTTCAGTGACTTTTTTTTCCCCATTTGTCATTATTTCCCCCCTTTCCTTGTATCACTTTCCCAGCCAAACCATTCCAGTGCAAAAAATGGGATGAAATTGGGGTGCCTGGCTGGCTCAGACAGTAGAGCATGTGGTTTTTGACCTCAGGGTGAGTTTGAATCCCACGTTGGGGGTAGAGTTCACTTAAAAAAAATGGAATAAAAAAAATGAAATTATCTGAAATTCAGCGTGTTAGAGATCAGTTTGGCTTAACAAGTAAACATCATGAGAAAATGAAAGGACTTGTTAATAATTTATGCCTTAATGTGTACTAAAGGATACCCTCATGAGACAAAGTTCTAGACAACCATAGTGGCTTCTCAGTAATCCCTGCTCTTGGACTAACCCCCATCCACCTCCTCTGATCTGCACGTCTATCCTTTGTTCACTGTGCACTAGCCACATCAGCCACTTGGCTGTTCCTTAAGCACATTTAACACATGGCTGCCCTGGGGCTTTTACATTTACTTGTAAACCTGCCTGGAATGCCCTTCTTCCTGATGATTACCGATTGTAAAATAACAAACTACCCCAAAACCTAATGGCTTAAAACCTAGTGGCTTAAGACAAAAAGAAAATATCTATTGGCTTATAGTTTCTGTGGTCACGAATCGGTGATGTGACTTAGCTAGGTGCCTTTGGCTCAGGGGCTCTTGGGAGGTTTAGTCTGGCTGTGAATAGAAGCTGTCATCTTATCTGAAGGCTCGGCTGGGGTTCTGGGGGGTTCCCATTTACAAGCTCATTCAAGTGGTTGTTGGCAGGCCTCTCACTCTCTCATCACTGGGCTCTCTCACAACATGATAGCTTCCTTCCTCCAGAACAAACAAGTTAGGGAGGATGCCCCAGCCAGAAGTCACCATTTTTTGGTGATCTAATCTCAGAAGTCGTATCTCTTGTATCTGCCTTATTCTGTTCCTTAGGAATCAGTAAGTCACACTCAAGCAAAGGGGCCCACCCAGGGCATGAACAAGGAGATGGAGGTCATCAGGGATTGTCCTAGGGACTGCTCACCACACTCAAATACCCTTACTGCTTGCTTCCTCATTTCCTTCTGGTCCCTGCTCAAATATCTTACCAGAGAGGCTTTCACAAACTTTGTAAAACAGCACACACTCCATCTCTATATCATGCTCTTTCTTCACAGCAGTGATCACGGACTGATACATAATGCATTTATTTAATATCTCTTCCCCACTCCCAGTAGTATGCAGGCTTTATGCAAGCAAGAACTTAGTTTTGTTTGCTGCAGTATCCTCGGGTCCTAAAACCATGCTTGACACCTAGGAGGCACTGGGTGCATATTTGTTGAATAAGTGAGTCTATGTCAATGCTTCCACCTGTAAGAATCCGAAAGGCAACTAGCAGTAGATAAACCATAAAAATGGTTCATTTTACAAGGATTACAGAGGTCGGTAGTGCCACAGTTGAATCAGCGAGTCAAGAACATCAACAAGAATTTAGATTTTCTCTTCTTCCAAACCACCACCAGCAGGTTTTTGCCTTTTTTGCTTTTGGGCTTGTCACCTCGTGACCTTGCCTTGTCAGGCAAGATGTGTTCATTGGACCACATTCAAAGGCAAGAAAGAGAGGGCTTAGCCAGAGGGAAAGAAGAATTTCTCTTCATGCTTCTTTCCTTGTAGCAAGAGGAAAAAGAATACATTTCCCATAAGGTCTACCATAGACTTCTTCTTACATCTCGTTGGCCGAAATTGAGTCACATGTCTAACCTACTTCCAGGGGCTTTGGGAAAATAAGGACCCACTTGTTTCCTCCTCTATAGGAAGAAAAGAAAAGGAGGGAGGAAGTTCTTGCTGGAGAGCCAACAGCATCCCAGTAAATTAAAGCATTCCTAAGTATTGAATCAATAATAAGAGACTTACAGAAGGGAGAAAGAAAACCTTCAAGGGTTATACAAAGCTTCCTGGTACTAGATAACTATACTAGATAGCTCAACATGAGCAAACTTTGAACATATGTGACAGGGGTTGGGGAATGTTTTGCTAGGACTGCAGAGGAAGCCCCCCTCCTGTCAAAAAAGTCTTTCCACATTCTGGTTTTGTGTGCAGCAAAGTCCTCATTATTTCATTGTTCCCTATTTGAGCCCCTGCAGCTGGATTAATATGAACATAGAAGATGGCATTGACATAAAAATTGTAATGAGTTGACCACTTAGAAGCTTATTTCTTCTTACTCAGATATTTGTGTCCTAAAGGGTCTAGTAGGTTGAATTCTTATATTTTTGCTGGTCAGCCATCTTAATGTTAATGTCATGTTGATAGAACACAGTACCAGTACAAAATTCAAGTGCAAATCTTGGGAAGTACACAGGCCTTCATGAAGTTGAAAAATAATTCAGGCTTCCATGAAGTTGACCACAGTGACCTAGCTAAATTAACATTTAGAGGAGAGAAATACAAAAAAGATGATGACAAAATGAACATTTCCAAAGATAATGATTTGAAAAAGAGTTGGGAGAAGACTTTGGGAAAATGAATGCTACCTTGAACATTTTTTACAAAAATTATCTTTTTCTAAGATCGTGCTATGAAAGTCACCCATGGAGTATAAGATACTATATTATCAAAGTCACAATTTGGTGAAATCAACTTTTGACTCATTCTTGGTTTGTTCCTTGAATTAGGATATAGTTGTTGCAGTTTTACCCTAAATTTTGTTAGGTGTGAAACTTACTTTCATAAGTTTTAATGGTACCATTCCGAGATACCTTTCTAATCAAAACTTTTCCACAGCTTAGCCCAAAATATTTGCCCTTACTTTAAAGTCACTCAGTAGTATTCCTCGGGCGTGTGTTAGCCCTGATAACAGTGGCCTCCTCTACCTGACATATGAGAAAAACATTTATAAAAGTTGTTCTCTTGCCTAATTCTGGTAGATTTGAAGACATAGTTCTCTTTTTCCCAAGGGTAAAACAAGTGTTAGCAAAGGTAGAACAACTCCTGTAAGGAAAACTTAATAATCAGTGCCCAGTTTAGGGCACATTGATAGCACAAATGCTCAGTGGGTCCTCTCAAGCTCAGGGATCAGCTTCATCGGGTCTTTTCTCATGGGGAGAAGTGGATAAGGGATCAAGAAAGAAGCTGAGTGTACATTGGGAAAATGTACATTGAGTACATTGAGGAAAGTCCCTCAACATGGAAAAGTAGAAGAGTGGAGGATAAATGCCCTCCCCTCATATTGGAACTCATTGTTTCTTTTTTTTTTTTTTAAGATTAATTATTTGAGAGAGAGAGAGAGCATGAGCTGGGGGGTGGGAGAGGGGGAATGGAGAAGGAAAAGCAGACTCCCCGCTGAGCAGGGAGCCTGATGTGGGGCTCAATCCCAGGACCCTGGGATCCTGACCTGAGCTGAAGGCAGAGGCTTATCTGACTGAGTTACCCAAGCGCCCCTCGTTGTTTAATTTTTCTTAAGTGGGTTAGGGAGGAGAATCTTACGGATATGTTACACACACTCCCTTTATAAATAGAGATTTTTATACTTTTCTTTTGGGATACAGTTTCTTTAATGGAGCAGCCAATCTGTCAGCAGACCTGGATTCATCTCGTGATTTACAGACCCCAGCTCTGAGCCTGTGAAACATTCCTACCAGCCAGCCCTGAAGAGAGTACGTCCTCCCCACCATGTTGGACTTTCTAGCTGAGAACAATCTCTGTGGCCAGGCAATCCTCAGGATTGTTTCCTGTGGCAATGCCATCATTGCTGAACTTTTGAGGCTTTCTGAGTTTATTCCTGCTGTGTTCAGATACAGAGATCGAGCCGATCAACAGAAATATGGAGATATCATATTTGATTTCAGCTATTTTAAGGTAATCTCCCTCCATAGCATTTTTACCACCATACTGTCCATAAAAGCATGCTTTCCCTGGGAACCATGAGATGCTGAAAGGTGATGTAATTATGGAGAAAGAGTTAAACAGGAAAGCTTTTAAACCAAATTTAATATCAGCAAACTAACTGGAAAATAATATAAATGCATCGTGTGGAAGCCCTAATATAATCAAACTTTTAAAAAGATAACTTTGGTATAATGTACTTCACAACCAAGTACCCCACACTTAAAATCATGTGAATCATGGTTACAGTTCAAGTTCATTTCTTTCAAAGGATTTTGCATGTAGGCGTCTGTTTTCTTCATTACTTTCTGTTGCTCTGCTTTCAATTTTCGATAGTCCTTTGAAGGCAGAAGAGCAAATTTTTAAAAGGCTATTTAGAAATTTTACCCACAAGTATGCTTTTATTGCCATGTCACATAAATGTGTTTTTCTTCTCAGGGTCCAGAATTATGGGAAAGCAAGCTGGAAGCTAAGCCAGAGCTACAGGATTTAGATGAAGAATTTCGTGAAAACAACATAGAAATTGTGACCAGATTTTATTTAGCATTTCAAAGTGTGCATAAATATATTGTAGACTTAAACAGGTATTGATTACTTCAGCAATAGCCTATTCTGATCGTAAAGAGTGGGAAAGGGACATGCTAGAAAATGGGCATTTTTCTCAGTTATCATATCCTCTCCTCACCTCTCCCATACATAATTGTCTTTCCTTCCTGTGGCACTAGTCATCTGAAGCATTTTAGAATTTTATCATGCTTTCCTGCTCTTGTGAAGTAGTATAATAATCGTGCTTTGTGCTGTTATATGGCTTGCTTGCTTTATTTTCATCGACATATAGTTGACACACAATGTTTCATTAGTATCCGTTGTATAGCCCAGTGATTTGATAACTCTGTTTGCTCTACTCCCCGCAAGTGTAGCTACTCTGTGTCCCCATGCAGCGTATCACACTACCATTGCTACATTCCCTGTGCTGTGCTGTTCATCTCCACGACTTACTCATTCCCTAACCAGAAGCCCGTACCTCCCACTCCCCTCACCCACTTCGCCCATGCCCCCCCATTCTTTTCCCTTCTGGCAACCATCAAACTGTTTCCTGTATTAAGTCACATAGCCTTCAGTCCTGTAGTTTATGACCATATTTTAATATCTTATATATGAAAAGTGGAGAGAAAGGAACTTATTTTTATAGGCTTGGTAACCATAACTTCCTTCTTATCCCTAACTACACAGTATTCTCTTCATTTCAGCCCTTAAGAATTCACTGCTCATCAGCTTTTAAACTACTATTCCATGTTTTTATAGCATGACTCCTAAGATATTTGTAATTCATAAATTAAGACTAGGGACTACTCGGAGTAGCCAGTGTTAGCAGCTTGTGGCCCGAAATGACTATGAGTTCCAGCTCACAAGTTCATTCTTAAGAGCATGAAGGGCCACAGACTATTTGAAGGCCAGAAGGCCTGGTATCTTGCCTCATCTTTTAAAAACTCTTTACATTCCTTCTTCAAAGGTGTTCAAGTTTTCATTAGAATGAATAACTTGCTCTGGGGTTTCATTTCTAGATATCTGGATGATCTCAATGAAGGTGTTTATATTCAGCAAACTTTAGAAACTGTGCTTCTCAATGAAGATGGAAAACAACTTCTAGTAAGTAATAGTAACCATTTAAAATAGAAAGTCAAGAATGTCCAGCTTAGCGTCACTTTTTTCCCTTAAGTCCCAAAGACATGCAAAGTACCCTTCTTTAAAGAGAAGCAGAATAAACTGACAGTTACCTTCTTCCAGTCAACAGTATCTGAACTTAGAACATAGCAGACTGAACAGAATTACAAGTGAGTAGAACTCACATGGAGGTTATGAGCTTCCTCAGTATAACAGTCTTATCTTCTTTCTCTTTTGCATCCCAGACATCTAGCTTTAGAAAGTAGTACGTAATAATCGTTTAAGAAATGTTTGTTAAACATGTAAAGGATTTAGAGGGACTCTCTTTGGGGTCCCTGGCCAAATATCTAAAATAGACCACCTGAAAGGTAATCACTGCGAATTAAAATTTATTTCACATACACTTTTCAAAGCCCATCAGTACAGAAGGCGAGAACCCTTTGGGGAAACCTGCATTCTCCTTGTAATATAAAGCTTTCAGGAGGAAAGGGAACAAAGTGATTCTTTTTAATTAACCCTCGTCAGCCTTATTCCATAAGAATGTATACTCCTGTGAGTTTGGCCACCTTCTTCCTGTCTTCGTAGTGTGAAGCACTGTACTTATATGGAGTTATGCTGCTGGTCATCGACCAAAAGATTGAAGGAGAAGTCAGAGAGAGAATGCTGGTGTCTTACTATCGATACAGGTATCCCGGGGCTAGGACTGCATCCTCCCAAAGCTTTGTTATTGGTAAAATGCACTGAAGGTTTCCATACTACTTGTACTGGCAACAGCAGCAATATGATCTAGAATGTTCTGACATAGTGTAGAACTGTAATGATTACTCTATATTTTACATCATCATAATATAGACTGTATGTCACATAATCTATATATTACATATAAAAGAGCTATATACTATAGATTATTAGAGATATATAGATTGTCATGTCCATGATGGTACCTCAGTTTAAAAGAAAAAAGGAATCTGAAGTTCCTTTACCTTAAAGAGAGATAAATTTGGGAATTGGGGAAGTCTAATGAATATCCTTTTTTTTTTTTTTTTAAGTTTTTAAATATTACTCCTAGGCAGATGTAGGGAAACAAGTATGTTTTCTGTTGTCATTTAGGTTGATGACTTTGAAAAGGTATCACTCCGGGTTAGGAAGTGAATTTATATACACACACATGGCAACAGAAACAACAGCACCTATCACAATCATGTGTTTTGTATGTTTGTATCGAGCTGCGACGTCAAGAAGTTGGGTCTTTAAATCAAAAGCCACCTCAAAGCTCTGTTATTCCAGTATTTACCACGCAGGTTTCAATTTGTTAAATTAATGAGTCAAAACTTGGATACAAGGTCAATGTTAGAAATAGTCACGATTCAGGGAAGAAACAGATGATAAGCAGGAATCAGGAACCTGAGTTAAAAGATGGCACAGACTAGAGTGAACATTCTTAAACGTAGAAATTAGGGTAAAATAAATAGGGCAAAGTGGCAGGTCCTCAACAGAGAGGGATCTTTGGAGACATCATATCTTCAGCAGCAGCTGGGACTGCCGCCTCTGCAGCCTGACATTCCCCTCGGGCTACTCAACTACCCTGTTTGCTTTGGCTTCATGCATATGTGAGGAGAGCGTGATTCATTCACAGCAGTTTGACCACAAGCTGTTTTAACATCCACATTTTTTTAAATGAACTTTGAGTGGCCTTGCCCATATTTCCCAAAGTACATGGAAAAACAAAAGCAGTAAATAACATCAAGAAGAAGTGAAAAAAAAAAAAAAAGAAAAAAGAAAAAACAAGTTTGTTTATCAAGCCCAGCTCTGACAATCCAGCTTTGTCTGTTTGGGTACAACAGCTAATTCATTAGAATGTACGGTTCCATTACCGAAATGTCACCGAACGGTTGTAAGGCAGAGTTGTGGGGAAGGAGATTCTTACATCAAATAGGAGGTCATCTTCAAGTCTTAGATTCTTTGGGTCTCTCTGAGGGATTACTACTCCACACCCCCCTGAAAACCAGGGATGTTTTGACTAAATCTCTGTAGAAGGTGCACCTCGCCAAGAAAGAACCAGTTAGTGCACGCACCACTCCAAGTTGACATCATCTTTTAAAACTATTTTCTAACTTACCAAATGTGGGTGCTGGTTCATGTTCTTTATCTGCAACTCTAAAGTCTTTATCTGCGACTCTGAAAGAAATATATGCATGTGTACACACATATACGTGCACATAGTAACTCCTTTGGCAGCAAAGCTGATCTAACCTGAAATCGTCTAGAGTCAAAACCTGAGCAGAGCAGACCCAAGGCTATCAGTAGTCCTCATTGATCTCACTTGCGTGACTGTTCATAAATCTTACTACAGAAATACTAATGTGTTGATCGTGTGATGCCAGTTGAGACCCAGTAGACTATCATATCGTATATGCCCTGCTAACTTCTTATATTTGGAAAATGCTGTAATCTGAAGCAAATCCAGATTTTTTTTAAGGTTTTATTTGTTTGACAGACAGAGATCACAGGTAGGCAGAGAGAGAGGAAGGGAAGCAGGCTCTCTGCTGAGCAGAGAGCCCGATGTAGGGCTTGATCCCAGGACCGTGGGATTATGACCTGAGCCGAAGGCAGAGGCTTTAACCCACTGAGCCATCCAGGTGCCTCATCAAATCCAGATTTTAAAAAAGGGGTTGTAGACTTTAACATAAAACTAACTATATACACGTATAAGAACCCATTTTATGTATGTGCTGTGACAGGCTTTTTGAAAATGTAATTGTGACTCTTAGGGAAAGAAATTGACCAAAAATCTTATCTGAAACCGTGTAAGTCAGGTTATAATGAAATTCTGCTTTTCTTTTTGGCTTTTGAGTTTCTAATATGTGCCGTTTGTCTGGCCCTTTATTTCCCATTGTGAACATGGCTCAGTGCTGCTCGATCTTCTGCTGATTCAAATATGGATGATATTTGTAAGCTGCTCCGAAGTACGGGTTATTCCAGCCAACCAGGAGCCAAAAGACCACCCAACTACCCTGAGAGTTATTTCCAGAGAGTGCCTATCAATGAAGCCTTCATCAGTATGGTCATTGGCCGACTGAGATCTGATGATATTTATAACCAGGTGGGCATTAAATCTGTCAAGATCTTAGTAGTTGCAAAGATGGATTTTGCTTTCCTCCTCAAATTACTCCTTCCCTTCCTTCTTCCTCAAAAGAATAAAAGCAGCTAAAAAATTTCAAATTTTGGGAACCATACTATGGGACGGTAAAGAAAAGGGGGACAATAATTTGGGCAGAATTAGAGATTTCAGGGGGAAGATGGCATTTGAGCTGTATTTGGAAAAAAGATGCATTCTTGCAGTCATTCATTCAAGAAAGAGTTACTGAGTGTGTATTACGAGCTGGCTGCTGGGACCCATTGCTGATGAAGGCAAGCCATGGTCCCTGCCCGTAACGAGCTTGTAGCTGAAGGAGGAAGATGGATAACTAAAGGAATTACAGCAAAGTAAGGTGAGTATTAGCTTAGGGGAAGTAGAAGGGACCATACAGCATACAACAGGGGCAGCCAGATTACTGTGGGTGGCGAAGGAGGCACGAGGGCAGGTCCAGGCAAGAAGACAGCCTGCACAGAGCTCTGAAGACCTGTAGCATTTGGAATTTGCCTCACTTTTCTCCCGAGTATGTGTATCATTCACTTACGAGGATACCAAAGTAAATTATCATTTGACTTAATTTTCCTGAAGAAAATGTAATTTTAGAGTCACGTGGCTGGCTCAGATGGTAGAGCATGCAACTCTTGACCTCAGGGTTGTGAGTTCAAGCCCCACATGGGGTGTAGAGATTACTTCAAAGAAAAATCTTTTTTTTTTTTTTTTTTTAGATTTTATTTATTTATTTCAGAGAGAGAGTGAGTATGAGAGAGGAGAGGGTCAGAGGGGGAAGCAGACTCCCTGCTGAGTTGAGAGCCCGATGGAGGACTCGGTCAAGGGACTCCAGGATCGTGACCTAAGCCGAAGGCAGACAGTTAACCAACTGAGGCACTCAGATGCCTCCAAAGTAAAATCTTAAAACAAGCAAACAAACAAACAAAAAAACCCACATAATTTTATGTATTATGTATTTTTCTTACTAGAATAAGAATTAGACCTGTAATAACTGGGTATCATTTATTGTACAGCACAGCTGCTGTGTGCAGGTAGCCTGTTAATTTCCTTTATGAATATGTTCAGTATAAATAAAAAAGGTTTTTGTGGGTTTTTTTTTTAACAGTTCAAAATCAAAAGCTACCTGCAGATACTAGGTCTTTATAATATCTGTCGACATTTATCGAGAATTCAGTATCAACCAGAATCATAGTAGGTCTTCTCATAAACCATTTTCTCTTTCCTCCGAACAGTCCTACAAAGTGGGCAACATTGTCCTCGTGTTGCTGTTGAGAAAAATAAGGTTTAGGGAGTTTAGTGCTTTTCACGAGGTCATGTAACTAGGTAGCAGAACCATAATTTGAACTCGGATCTGTATGACTTCGAAGACCACACTGCTTCACTGTCTCTCTTTACCCCTTCTGCCTCGTACGTGGTCCACGTGTCAAGGCAGTGTGTTTGCGTTTCCTCATTGCCCCTTGACCTTTATTAACGGCTTACACTGGGGTTGTGCCATGTGTCCACCCCACTCTGCCCTGAACCTCCCCCATCCCTGGTCATGGCTGATTGGCGGGGAGGGGGGGGTAGACGCTTGACCCATGATGGACCAAGTTCCCTTTCGCCAGGTAACTTGGAATTGGGCCCAAGAAACAATGTCTGATGTGGCTTTACTCGCAACATGCAAAATTTGGAGTCTGGGATAGCCTCATTCTGCTCTGTGTAAGAACAATCTGGGGAGAGAGAGCAGGGGCAACAGTGAAGGCTTTCTGGTTCTCTTTCTGGTCCACAGTCCTCCCTGTGGCCGGGCCACATTCCTGCCTGCAGGTTCCCTACGACATTGCTGTGTCTGCCCTTACAGCAGTGTCCTCCTTGTCTGTTTGTAGTCCTCGAAGTGATACGTACTATGGGCAGCGAGGTTCGTGACCCATGACGCAGTGGAGCCCCAGGACACAACAGCACCTAAAAGGCAGGCAGGAGGAGAACACCCAGCAAAGCAGGGCGACGAGAGAGAGTGGAGTCTGGGAAACTAGAGGAGAGAAGCGAAGGGAGAGTGTGAAAAAGAGGCCATTGAATGGAGGGACCGTGAGGTGATGAGTGACTTGAAGGGACTCCAGGTGCTAGGGCAGGCCAAGTCTCAGTGGGCTGTAGGATAAACTGGGAAGTGAGAAAATGGTGGCAGGCTTTGGGTCTGTCAGCACTGAGAGATGTCTGTGGTAGACACAGAAGTGGGCAACTCTCAGCACACAGGGGGTCAAAACAGTTTCGTTTCTTTTTCTTGTTTTTTGTTTTTTGTTTTTTTTGAGGAAAAGGCTTCAAATTGCAACAGAGTCAGGGGCGGGAAGAAAGATTAGCAGTAAGAAGGCAGGCCCTGGTTACAGGGTATTCCTTGCAGTGCTGCCCTCTGAGAATTGCTCCCAGGGCCCAGGACCCCCTGTTGGGAGACGGCTGTCCTGGGACCTGATCGCTTACCCGGCACAGGCATGAATTTCAGATGTCACCAACAGCTGCCTCTCTGGGGGGTTGTGTGCTTTGCAGGTCTCCGCATACCCTTTGCCCGAGCACCGCAGCACGGCCTTGGCGACTCAAGCTGCCATGCTGTACGTGATCCTCTACTTCGAACCTTCCATTCTTCACACGCACCAGGCAAAGATGAGAGAGATTGTGGACAAATACTTTCCAGATAATTGGGCAAGTATTACTATCAGTCTTATTTTTTTCCTCTGTAATAACCTTGTTAGGGAACCGATTTTTCTGTTCTTTTGGCCTTTAGCCAAAAGATGTCATAATGTTGTAAATAATGAGACATATAGTCACTTAGCTAAAATTACTATAGGTATGTTGAGAATCTTAGAAATCATAACATGAAGGAATAAGTCAGTAAAACTTCCTGAAGAACCCACAGGTTTGTTTGTTTGTTTTCTTAAAATGATACTGTCAAGGTAAAACCATGTATTAAAATGTATCTTATTTTAGTTGCTGAGATTGTAACTGTTTCATAAGTATTTCTTTATTCTTTTCTATTTCATGACTCTAAGCTTATAAATCAATCTGTTATTTTATGAATAGGAATTTTACTTTAATAGTAAGTTTCATCTACCTATAAGCTAATATTGATGGGGTTTATATTACTGCAGGGATGTGCTTATGACTTTCTAAACATGGTCTCACCCAAAAATACTAATTCTTAAAAGAATAAAGCTGACTTAACATACTCAGTGTAGAGGAGATGTTCTCTTTGTACACAGAGGTTTTAATAAAGTACAATGAATTGGATCGTGTTCTCAGGTGGCAGATGCTATTTCACTTGTTATTGGCCATTGAATCGCAGACTGTGATTAGGGAGCTGTAGGGAGAACAGCCCACAGTGAGGAGATGATGCCTCCTCTCCACGAACACATCACGCTCATGAGCTAGCGGCTGAGCAACCCGGAGGAAAACTTTAATAATCTGGGTTCGTTTGCCTAAGCTTAATTAAGAGTTTTGACCATAATGCTGTAATCAGAAACAGAAATACTTTCACAGTTAAGGAAGGTCAAAATCCAGTTATATGATGCTTATAAAATACACTCCTAAAAAACACCCAGCACACTAAAAATAAAGGAATTGGGGCACCTGGGTGGCTCAGTCAGTTAAGTGTCTAACTCTTGGTTTCGGCTCAGTCATGATCTCAGGGTCGTGAGATTAGGCCCTGCATGGGGCTCCACACTCAGCATGAAGTCCTCTCTCTGTCTCCCTCTGCCTCTCCCCCTGCTGTCTCTCAAATAAAATTTTTTTTTTAAAGGAATTAAGAGAGAGATTCCAGGCAAATGCCAGCCAATGAAAAGCCAGTAAGAAAATATTAATACCACACCATAGAGAATTTTAACGAAAAACACTAATAGAAATAAAGAGAGATCATATATGATTTTAAAAAGAATAATCCAAGGTCAATTTATTTTTTTTAAAGATTTTATTTATTTATTTGAGAGAGAGGCAGTGAGAGAGAGCATGAGAGGTGAGAAGGTCAGAGAGAGAAGCAGACTCCCCGTGGAGCTGGGAGCCCGATGTGGGGCTCGATCCCGGGACTCCAGGATCCTGACCCGAGCCGAAGACAGTTGCCCAACCAACTGAGCCACCCAGGTGCCCCCCAAGGTCAATTTATAAATTCACACCCAGTTAAATACTCAAAACATATAAAGCAAAAATAAAATAACATGTAAAAATTGATGAAACCATAATCATGATGGGAAATTTTAGTATATCTCTTTCTCTATATAATCCTGCTCTTTCAAAAATCCATAACAGATGTTTTGTGTATATTTGAAAGGATATGTATGAAAGTTAGGAAATATCAGATAACAAAGTGAATGGAGTTTAAAAAAACAATTTTAGTCCATGGACTGTATTCTCTTACTGTAGCATGATTACATTAGAAGCCAATGCTTAAAAGGTATTTTTAAATGTTTGGAAAAAACATATACTCCCAAATAACTTTTGTGTTGAAGAGGAAATCACAGTAGGATGCCTGGGTGGCTCAGTCGGTTGAGGGTTTGTCTTCGGCTCAGGTCATGATCTCAGGGTCCTGGGATCGAGTCCCACATCAGGCTCCTTGCTCAGTGGGGAGCCTGCTTCTCACTCTGCCTGTCACTACCCATGCTTGTGTGTGCTCTCTCTCTGACAAATAAATAAAATCTTTTAAAAAAACAAAAGAGGAAATCTCAATGTCAAAGAAGAAATATGTAGAATCACCCAACATCAAAATACGACAAAGCGAAGCTCGTGGGAATGACTAAAACTATTCTTCAGGGTAACTGAAGTAAATGAAACCTTAAATATGTTTATTTTAAAAATAAGAACAATTAAGGGGCGCCTGGGTGGCTCAGTGAGTTAAAGCCTCTGCTTTCGGCAGAGATCCCAGGGTCCTGGGATCGAGCCCCACATCAGGCTCTCTGCTCCGCGGAGAGCCTGCTTCCTCCTCTCTCTCCCTACCTGCCTCTCTTGCCTACTTGTAATCTCTGTCTGTCAAATAAATAAATAAAATCTTAAAAAAAAAAGAACAATTAAAAAATGAATGAGTTAGAGGGGTTACCTGGCTGACTTAGTCAGTGCAGCATGTGACCCTTGATCTTAGTGTTATGGGTTCAAGTCCCACATTGGGTGTAGAGATGACTTAAAAATAAAACTAGAAAAAAATAAATGAGCTAGATATTGAGCTTTAAGAAGCTAAAGTAGGTCGAGTGAATGGAAGTCAATAAGCATATGAGCAGCAGTGTATTGAACTGGACAAGAAGGGTAAGAGAGATGATCAATACAACAAAGGCTGGTTTTTTTGAAGAGTAATAAAATAGATACTTAGGGAGACTGAAGAGAGGGAGAGAGAGAGAAGACAGGTTTAAATATGTTAAGATTTTAAAAAACAAACGTAAGATAAAGAGCTTTTAAAGATATAAGAAAACTTCTAAACAACTTTGTGGCAATATATTTGAAGACTCTGAAGAAACAGAAAATTTTCTTAAAAATATATAAATACCAAATCTGACTCAAGAAGAAAAAGGAAGTACAACGAGCTGTGACTGTTAAAGAAATGAAACTGGGAATCCAGCCTCCCTGCTTATCCACTGCCACCAAAAAGAGAGGATCCCCAGGGCCACAGGATTTCTCCAGCAACTTTTAGCAAAATTTCAAGCGACAGATAATCCCAATTTTATACAGACTGAAGTAGGTGAGTTAAGAACTGCAAAAATAATGCTTTGTTTCCTTTAGTCGAGAGATTCTCACGTGAACTGGGGAACTCTAAGAGTCTCCCAGGCTCGTTCCAGGGCTCAGTGAGGTGAAACTGTGTTTGTGATAACACCATGGTGCTCCGTGCCTTCTCCTCTCATCCTTTCCCAAGTGCACTTTGCATTTCCAGAGGCCCTGAGAGAGTCACCTCAGGACCCCGACTGAGGGAGCCAAGTGCGAGCCCGGCCGTCTTCAGTTAGGCTGGACGTTACAGAAACGCGAAAAAATGGAAAAGTGACGCCACCCTTCTCACAAAACTTTTTGGGGAACCTTTAGTTGTTTTTGTTTTTGTTTTTTAATGAAAAACATTTTATGTTAACATGTAGTGGGTTTCTTGTTGTTATTTGAAGTGAATTAAATAGTTTTTGAACTGTCTCAGCTGTAATGTGTAATATGATAAATATCAATAAATACAATCCCATTTAAAAAAAAAAGTCCTTTGGACTTTTGGAGTTTTCAGTAAGTTTTAGTTGCATAAAGGCAGAGGTGAAAACATTTGAGGAGACCACTGCTCTAGTCTGCTTTTCTGTCAACCCTGATTTAGTCATTTTCCCATGAATAGCTCTGGTCGCCCTTGTTCCAAAGTGTCGCTAAGACAGAATGCTTACTTTCTATTTGGCAAATCATGGGTTTCCATGGCAGTGGAGTTTGAACTGGAAGGAGTAGGCAGTGTCTTCTGTAACTTTGCCTCCAAGTGAGTAAGTGTTTAACATACTGGATGAATGTGTCCTCTTGCAGGTAATTAGTATTTACATGGGGATCACGGTTAATCTAGCAGATGCTTGGGAACCGTATAAAGCTGCAAAAACTGCTTTAAACAATACCCTGGACCTTTCAAATGTCAGAGAACAGGTAGGTGCTGGCCAATGCAGAGGGATTCTCATAACAGCTCCAAGCTGCTCGGGGGGTAGGAAAGGAGGAGAGTTCCCAAGGACTTTGGCAAATGTCCACATAGACATTTTAAGTGCGGTGATCAATAAAAGGGGAATTTTGCACATCCTAATAAAATAGGTAATTATAGATTTTTAACTTGCATGGTATATGTAAGTGGGAGACTTAGGTTCAAGATTCAACATCCTAAGACAAATCAGTATGTCACATGACCCCAACTGGCTTTGCTTATTCTTGCTAAAGTCTGTGTCCTTGTGGACAGAACAGCTTTCACCGGTAGCTGGAGTTTTAATTTTTCATTAGTAGGATGAATATTGAGGATGATAACTAAGTGGACACAATATGTCCTATCACTGTAATTTAAATGTGTCCTCTCTGATGTGTCAAAGAAGCAACAAAACTAGATACATTCCATCTCCTTAAAGTTTAAATGGTTATATTCTGTCTCTTTGATGAGAACACAAGGCAGTTACCCTCAGTTTTTTTTCTATGATTTATTCCCTTAAATCCCTCTGGATTTTGTCTTATTTTTCCCTCCCTTCCCCCGTGATCCTGTTTTGTTTCTTAAATTCCACATATGAGTGAGATCTCATGATAATTGTTTTTCTCTGATTGACTTAATATCACTTAGCATAATGCCCTCTAGTTCCATCCAAGTCGTTGTACATGGCAAGATTTCATGTTTTTGATGGTTGAGTAGTATCCCATTGTGTATCTGTGTGTGTGTGTGTGTGTGTGTGTGTGTGTGTGTACATCTATCTCACATCTTCTTTATCCATTCATCTGTAACAGAGTGATGGACATTGAGGAGGACATGTGATGTAATGAGCACTAGGTGTTAAATTATATAAGACTGATGGATCACTGAACTCTACCTCTGAAACTAATAATACATTATATGTTAACTGATTTTAAATAAATAATTTTAAAAATTTAAAAGAACGTAAGGCAGAAGGAAATTCCTAAGTAAACAGAGCAATAAAAATCTCTTTGTTGGTTAGTATCCTTGACATTTCTAAACAGTTACCTTCCTCAGCCTGGCTGTCTGAATTTTTGAGTTTCCAGCACAGTTAAAATGATATTGACTCAAAGAACGTCAGCATGTTTTATTCAAGTAAATTGAATTCCATCAATAATGCACAAAATAATTTCAATGTTGGCAGGTCTCCTGGAAATGTATTAGAGAAAGCAGTGCTTCCAATACTTACTGGTATCAGAGCATTAATTTTTCATCCCTAAAATTACTTTCCAAAATTGCATTTTCTCCTTGGTGCCGTTTTAAGAAGATATTCAGAGTCCTCCAATGAAGCACCTAGTGATAGTTTGAAACTAACCTGACTAGGCTAATGATGTTGAATATTTCACTCTTGCTTCGGGGAAAGCAGAATTACCAGATTTCCAAAAGGCTGGTTTGAAAATTCACTTTTCATCTGCTAAGGCATATTTACGTTGTGCTTTCATCTGCCTATAGAACTCTCTTCTCCTGGGTATTTCTGCTCTGCCTTCTTGGTCAGTAATTATGAGAAGAATAGGCAGTTGAGCTCCTGCCTTTATGTTTCTTTGCCATCCAAGTTAAGGATAGAAGGGGCCCCCAGAACCACTTGTTCCCGGTTCTCCAGTTGACATTTGCAGAAACCAGGAAGGAGAGATGAAATCCAAAGTCACACCAGTATCTTACCATAGCCGGAGGTAGGATTTAGGATTCTCTTGGTTCTGAGTCCAACGTCCTTTTCAGAAATGTTCAATAAACCATTTGCCTTGGAGCCTTACCAACTATGGTCCGTATGTTACTCATTTCCTATCGAAATGTGATTATTTGTCCAGGGGTTCGTCTGCATGTGATTTGTTTTCGAGGAAAAGCATTTTCTCTTTTTGAAAATGTAAATCGAGTTGTTTCGTTTTTCATTTTAAAAAGTCAAGCAGATACGCCACTGTCAGTGAAAGAGTGCATGCTCAAGTCCAGCAGTTCCTGAAAGAAGGTTATTTAAGGGAGGAGATGGTTCTGGACAATATCCCAAGGCTCCTGAACTGCCTGAGAGACTGCAATGTCGCCATCCGATGGCTGATGCTGCACACGGCCGACTCAGGTAATGTGCAAAAGGTGTGCCCGTCTACATGGCTGCACGGAAAGGCCTTCAGAATTAAGATACGCTCCGTGATGCAAAAATGGTTTAGACTTTGGGAGAGAATCAAGTTGCTTTTTTTTATTTTAGGGAGGGAGAGCATGTGGGGGAGGGGAAGAGGAAGAGAGAGAGACTCTCCAGCAGACTCCCCCCTGAACACGGAGCCTGACAGGGGCTTGATCTCACGACCCATGAGATCATGACCTGAGCTAAAACCAGGAGTTAGACACTCAGCCAATTGAGCCACCCAAGCACCCTGAGAATCAAGCTGCTTTTTAAGTTAGTCATTTTTGTGTCTACTTGGACAAGGTAACATCCCACCTGAATAGTCCCTTTGTCAGGTTCGATTATCTGGGATTACCCCAATGGGTCCAGGGTAATCTACACAAGGGTCCCTGAATGGGCAAGAGGAGAGCAGGAGAGTCAGAACTAGAGAGGTGGCATCATGAAAAGGCTCAGCAGGCCATTGCTCATTTTATTTTTATTTTTTTAAAAGATTTTATTTATTTATTTGACAGAGAAAGAGCGAGAGAGCTTGAGAAGGGGGAGGGTCAGAGGGAGAAGCAGACTTCCCGCCGAGCAGGGAGCCCGATGTGGGACCCGAACCCAGGACTACAGTATCATGACCTGAACCAAAGGCAGTCGCCCAACCAACTGAGCCAACCAGGTGCCCCCCATTGCTGGTTTTAAAGGTGGAATGGGGCCTCAAGCCAAGGAATACAGGTGGGCTCAAATGCAGAAAAAGGAAAGAAAACAGGATTTTCCCCAGAGCCTCCAGAAGGAGCACAGATCTCTTGACTCCTTGATTTTACCCCAGTGAGACCCATTTCAGATTTCTCATACCCGGGACTATAAGAGAATACATTTGTGTCTTTTTAAGCCATTAAGTTTGTAGTGATCGGTTAAGCAGGAAACTAATACAAGAGCTAATCCAGTAATTAAGGGCCAAATGTGCAAAACACATCTGGTGGGGTTTGGGATTTGAGTCCAGAGCAGGAGAGAAATGTTGCTTGTTGGCATAGAGAAGTCAAGGCGGTCGGGAAAGGCTCCACGCAGGATACAGGAGCAGACTGTCCATCTCCCCCCCCACCCCACCTTGGATTTTGAAGTAAAAAGTTCTAGACTGGAGAAATGATAGAGAAGAAGGTATACTTTGGGAAGTACAGGAAAACATGGATCCACAGAGTTGAATAACAGGCTAAACCAGACTGCCTAATAAACGTAGACTGGGTCTAACCTTTTCTGGTCCACAGTCCTCTTGGAGACACTATGGGCCTTCAAGTTCAGTTGCTTCATAAATTGTAGGAAGTGCTTCCACAGGGTCCGTGAGCCTTTGACTTAAAAAAAAAAAAAAATACTGGTTTAATGGAAAAATAAGTAGGTTGGACTAACCTGAGCTAGTTGAGAGCTGACACCATTCCTCGTACTTAGTAAAGGCTGGATTGATGTTAATTAACTAACGAGTTCACTCACCTGGAGCGCATGCGCTTCCCGCTCTCAGGGGTGTCATTCAGCAGCCCTGTGAAGCCTCCTGCTTGTTGTTTTTCATCAACAAACTTCGCTTGAGTGACCCTGAGACAGGCACTGCTTTCAATGGTTGTGCTTTCGGATGAGGCTGTGTCTCTAAAAATCCTGCCCATGATTTTGCAGCCTCCCATGGTAACACAGCCGACGGTAGCCCAAACCTCCCAGGAAAGATGTTCTTCCCTCCAGCTCCCATCTGGTTCCACGTCCTGGGAGTGGTCAGCAGTGAGGACAGAAGGTGGACTTCTTCATCCTTTGTACCTCTGAAAATACGTGGACTTTCTCCTCAGCCTTCTCTCTTCACACTAGAAATCTCCAGCTCCAAAATCTTTCTCAAAAGTGCTGCTGTCCAGTTTTTTTGTTTTTTGTTTTTTTCCGTTTTACTCTTTTGCCTACATCTCTCTCCAGCTTACAGTTTACTCACAACACGAATACCACGGCTGACGCTGAATCATATAATGGATCTGGTTTTAGTCACATTTCTTTTTTATATAAACTCCAGTTCAAATTTGAGGATTTTGCTATACTGACTCAGTACTGAATCTTCTTTACCAGTCTTACATGCTCAAGCATGTAAACAACTCGGGTCCTTGTTATATTCTATCATAAAACCAACAGTGGGTTTCCAGTGACTCAGCCTCCTTGTCGTCTTCCCCACGATTAATCGACCGTGTCTGACCTCCAGGACTCCAGTCTGGGAGCCAGGGAGTCTCCGGGATTTGCACCCTTGCAGGGACAACAAACAATATTCTGTGCATTTATCTTCAGGCACATCTGTTTCCCATTTTTGTGCCTGGCAGTTGTCTGACCTGATTGCATAAGATCATCATTTACCAGAAACAAATGATTTACCTATCTGATGATGAGTCATGTGTGGGAAAAGTAATTGCTTATTTAGCTTTTATGGTGGTTCTGGTTGTCATGTGTAGGAAGGAATGTGTATTCTTTATATTCCCTCCTGTTGATCCGCTGGAGGTGTCTCTCCCAGGCTTTGGATGCCTCCCCGGTGTCTTGCAGCTTCTGAAGAAACATGCTCAGAGCCAACCTCCCCAGGCAGGGCTGCCCGGCTCTTGAATCTGGGTCTGAGGGTACCATGCTTCTAAGATCTGTTGCCTCAGTTCTCTGAGTCTGCATTCTTGCAGGTCAGATGTCAGAGATGGGATCAGCCTCTGAGAATGCTGGAACCGTCCCTGATTTCTACAAGGAATTAATTATTAATGCAGGGGGATGTTCCCTATCCGAAAATGAAAGCAAATTAGTCTCAGAAGGTTTCTTATTTAATCCGAATTAACATAAAACAAATGGAACTCTTTGTCAGTTTGGTCTGTTTGATTTTGTTAGGCAGATATAAAGCTGAAAAAATTGTCTCTGTGCTGTCAACGTAACTGGTTCCAATATAGCTCTTCCTAGATAGTTGTGACGAATCCATAATAATCCTACTCTGAGGTTTCCCATGAAAACCGAGCCCTTCTCCAGGTTGTCATGAGTCTCCTCCTGATGGATTGGCTTAGAAATCAGTATAACAAATGGCCATCTGCAGGCTTCCCCAGAACGGTAACACCAGAAAACACCCCTGACTTTTACAACACAGTCCTTCTGTATACATTAGACATCTTGGGATACCACTGAGGGGCTAAGAAAATAAGAAAGCCGTGTGACACCAGAGCAACAACCAGGAACTTTGAACGTTATCAAATGTGAATTTTCTGACAATGTTCATTGCCTTAAATTTTTTATTTTGTCTATTTATAGTCCATTTAGCCTTGACTTGTAACTATTTGTGCCTTATCATATTTTCTTATTTTTTCTTAAATAATTGGCCCATAAACTAATTTCAGCAAATATCAGTATTTGTTTTTAAATTCTATATACCTTTCTTTAACAAATTGCTTATTTTATTTGAAATAGTTTTGGTTGGGAGCTGAGAGGCTGAGCAGGGAATCAGGATATTAGATATTTTGCCCCTGGGTCCATCCCTGCCTAATTTTGTCACCTTGGCCTAGTTGCCAGAATCTCTCTGGGCCTTAGTGGTAGATAGTTCAGGAAGCTTCGAGTGCCTGCCATGCCCTTGGGTCTTTACAAGGAACGGAACGCCCCCAGGTCTGGTTCTTCCTGTTTGGAGGTGCCATATCTTTGTGTGGGTAACCCTGCTTCCCCTCGGTGTCAGGGACCCCCAAGCCCACCCTAGCTACGATCACTTCCTAGAAGACACAGCATGTATTAGCATTGTGGCTGTGATTTATTGCAGCAAAAGGATAGAAGGCAAAATCAGAAAAGGGAAAAGGTGCATGGGGTGAAGTCTGGAGGGAACCAGGCACAAGCTTCCAGGAGTCCTCTCCTGGTGGAGTCACACAGGATGTGTTTAATTGCGCGCCTGTCCCCAGCAATGCATTGCAACAGCATGTGTGAAGTGTCGCCAATCAGGGAAGTTCTTTGGAAACTCCATGTCCAGGGTTTTTATTTGGGGCTGATCACAGGCAGCCTCTGCCTGGCATGTATCAACATTCCAGACTCCTAGAGGGAAAGCAGGTGGCCATCATAAAACACGTTGTACGAACAGTTAAGGCATAGTGGCCCACTCTTACTGGTACTTGAGTGGTAGTATCTCCCAAAATCTGAGTTCCCAGATGTGCCAACCTCGCAAATAGGCCTTTCTGAGGAGAGCGTCCCCCCTGAATGCCAGAGAGCAATGCCTAAAGCGAAAGCAGCTGCAAACAGGACATCAGGAGGCTGCCCAGACGGAATGGTGTCTGAAGGCCCTGCCTGTCCATATTGTACAGTCAGCAATGAATCAATCCGAGAATGCCTGCAAAATCTGGGACGCTTTTCTGCCGCTTGTTCTCCTTCTATAATATATCACGAATGACATTCCTTGCCAGATCCAACTGTCATATTTTAAAAGTTCAGTTGTACTTATTCATGGCATAGATATACTCTGTTTTACCATGTGTATGTTATACATGGTGTGTGTTTTTCTTATTTTCAGATGCTTAAAATGAAGGAACGTTTTTAAGAATTCCCCCGTATGGTTCATGTTTTCTACACATTTAATACATTTCTTCCCGTTTCTAGCCTGTGACCCAAACAACAAACGCCTTCGTCAAATCAAGGACCAGATTCTAACGGACTCTAGGTACAATCCCAAGATCCTCTTTCAGTTGCTGTTGGATACTGCACAGTTTGAGTTTATACTCAAAGAGGTAAAACCCTTGAAGAAATAATCATCAACATCTTAGTGTTATATGCTTAAAAATATTTTTAAAGGATTAGGATTCTGTAACTGTGTCTCTGGCTCAGGCTAAGATTCTAGCTGTCTGCGATAGTTCTTACACTAAAAGGACAGGATTGAACATATAACAGGCAGTTAGTGCCTACTGCCATTGGGGAGACAGGGATGGGGGAAATTGTACAAGCCTGTGGAGGTGGCAGTCTAGCGAGCATTACGAATAAGTAATCTGAGAATTGCACTAATGAAAATGTCAATACGAACTGAGAAATGTGCTCTGAAGGAAAGGAACATAGTTCTCAGAGGACCTAAAATCAAAGATGCTATCCCCAACTTCCCTGAGAAGAGAAGCGAGAGCTTCTGAAGGGACCCCAAAAAAGGAACCTGTCAGAGTTAGCTAAGACACAGGTTGGGAGCATTCTGGAGACCATGCCAGAGAAGGGGCAGAACACGCCCAGGTCCTCTTGGGTAGGAAACAGCATAACCAGTTCAAGGACCAGAAAGACCAGTTGGCTAGAGGAGAGAGAATGAGAGAAAGCAGTGTGAAATGAGGTTGAAAGGTAGGCAGGAGCCAGTCCAGGCCTGGCAGGATTTCAGTCGTCATCTGAAAAGCCATGAGAACCTGTTGGAAAGGGCCTTTAAGTAGGATGGAGGATTTGCAGTTAAGCAAGGTCAACTTAAGGATTTTAAGGATTTCAGGTTCCCTGAAGGAGATTCTGAGGTTAGTCAGTCTTAGGGCTAAAGTAACAAGCCTCTGTGGGCATAATAAAAGTGGCAGATACCCAGGAATGCCTAAGTTCTGGAACCAATAACTTTGGGGGTTTGGATCAGGTGGGCCAGGAACTAGCCGTGGATGTTAATGCCCATTTGGAACTGATCTTCATCTTGCCTCAGTCTGGTTAGTGGTATGCCAGATGTTTATCTTCTAGATATGCGAGGACACTGTGTTCCCCCATTTAGTAGCTCAGGAAAAGTACATGCTGATTATTAACATCATGCTAATGCGTGTGCGGGGTGTTTTCAGTTTGCAGTGACTCATCTGGGTATCATGTTTAAGATCAGAGAAACGCTACCCTTTTTGATCTCTTTAATAACGTTAATGTTTTCCCTCGGAATAGCAAGTCATTATTGAATACCTGCTCTGTTCCCAGCTAGGTGCTAGGAATTCAAAAATGAACAAGGCATATCCCTACCATCAAGGAGCTCTCAGTACAGTGGGGGAAGAGAGACAGATTAAGCCAAGATGAGAAACCAAGAAAGATCCAAGAGCAGGAACCAGGCATCTTACTTGTTGGTCAAAGCAAACTGCAGAGGCAAGTGAGAGTTGCCCCCGAGGAATCTGCACTCAGTCCAGTGAGGAACCTGAACCGAGCACCAGTTCCCCGAGAGTTCTGTAGCTCAGTCTTGTTGCAAGAAAATCAGGACAGGTCTGGGTCATCTGCCTGGCCAAGCCTGCATTTCTAATCATTGATCTTTTTCTGGAATCTGTTGGAATAGAACAGGCAGGTTCCTTCTGTCTGTTCTGGTAGAGGGAAAAGAAGACCAACTCGTTGTGAAAGATCTTCAAAAGAGAAAGATCTGGTAGAAAGAAAGAAACCAACTACCCAATGCAAATCAAGCAAATGAGAGAGAATACATTTCAGCTCGGTTTGTTAACATACCTCCCACCTCAACCCTTTTTCTAGAATCACCTTCTGGTTCTCCTATAAACTCACTAATTGGACCAGTGTTTCTTGTAATTTTTATATAAAGGTCCATCTCCTAACTGAAGGACCATCTCCTATCCCAAGTTCTATCTTGCAAGATGAAACCTGTGAGTTCAACCTGTGAGTGGGTGTTTGAAGGGCTTCAAGCCATGCGGTCTGGGATGAAGGTCTCAGTGTTATTTTTAGTCACTGCCTCTTTGTCACCTGGCATTGATTGATCCCAGGCATTTGAAAAGATAGGGCAGACTCTAGAAATAATTCTGAGAGTTCCTCACCCTATTACTTTTCATTGCTGAATCATCCTGCCTGATCACTGAGATTCCTTTTCCTCTGGCCCACAGAATTCCACCAGTCTTGATCCTTTCACCTGCAATGAAGTCTTCATCTTTTAAAATTCATTTTGGTGCTGAGGAATGAAGAATTTCTTAAGAGAAAAATCACTATACTCTCATATTTACCCCTTAGGACCCGAGCTCAATAAATAAACCCCAGTACATTTGTGACATACCTTAAATATGTTTCTAAAGTTTATTTCAATGGAAAACAAAAAACCTTGAGATACACTGTTTCCTCCTCTATCCAACCCTTTATAGGATTTTAGTTTTATAAAGACATGAGTTCATAAATAGACTTACTGTATGATCACAAAGAAAGAACTTGTGTTGATAATTTAGCTCATTATCCACTAATCAGACAATATAATGCTCAACCTTCCCTGACCTTAAAATATGACCCCAGAAATTGTTACTTAGAAAGGACCTTAGAGCAGTGGCCACCAGGTTTCATGTCTTTTAAAAATGCTATTTCCTGGGTCGACCCAAGACCCTCCAGACCAGAATCTTCAAGGGTGGGGTGTGGGCATCTGAGAAATTTAAAGCCATCCAGGTGACACTCTGTTCATTTGCTCTGAGAACCACTGTCTTAGCAGTGATCTAGCTTTGCCCCTCGATTTGTACAAAGGAGGATGGCTTGAGAGATGACATCAGGGTAATGTTACTTTTAGGCATATATTTTTATAATAAATTGGTTTTCACTCAGGCTTTCTTGGTAAACTGCCTAATCTAGACTTCCTCTTAAGTAATTTCTTTTCTGTCTCTTTCAACAGATGTTCAAGCACATGCTTTCAGAAAAGCAAGCCAAATGGGAGCATTATAAGAAGGAAGGTTCAGAGCGGATGATGGAGCTTGCTGATGTCTTTTCAGGAGTGAAACCCCTAACCCGAGTGGAGAAAAATGGTAATTGCTGAAGAGGAACTATTGGTGTGCTTGAACTGTACACAAAGATTACTGGAAAGCAGCATAGTAAAAAGTCCTTACATTGTCATCATCGTATGCTAGGGGGTTGCTAATGAAGATCTAAAGCTTAGTTTTAGCTGCCTCTAGCTTTGTGCTCCTTTAGGCAACCTTTGTAGCCTCTCTGGACTTGAGGTTTCTTACTTTGAAAGTATGTGATTGGGCTAGAGGGGTGGTTATACTATACCTAGTCCATAGGGTCATAATTCATTCCCGACCCTCACCAGAGTATGCACCCCTGGTGTGTTAACTTATATGCATTTGTGGGGAGGGACAAAAGGACCTAACTGTCCTGATCTTCTCAGGATACTTCCCTCAAGAATATTACTAACTACTAACATAGATGGTATGCAAGATTCTCGGCTTCTAATCATGTTTGCTGCTCTCCCATATCCCCCACCCCGCCCCACGGTGTGCCTGCCATCTAGTGGCAGGAGCGGACATGCAGACTTTCTGAAACACTAATGATATTAATCATTACTTTAATGATATTAATTCCCCTTCTTTTAGGAAATTTTATCTCTAGGAAAGTTATGGTCTCACTTAAAATTTTTATATAGATATAAACCTTTCAAAATGCCCCCAAACTACCATTATGAATTTTAAGATGATAAACTTTTTAATGCTTTAACTCTGAAATTCATTTCTGATAAAGTTAATTACATAGTAGAATAGTATAGCTTTTTTTCTTTGAAAAAAGCTTAATGGTATAGCTTTTTGTTTAAAAAAACTATTATTTTTAATCAATATGATCTTATGATTACTATATTTGGCTTTTGTTGATTTATTTGATGCTGAATGGTAGGCCTAAAATGTATTTCCAAGTTACTTTATTATTCCTCGTGGGAAAAGTTGGCTGTTTATTCATGTGATATAAATAGGCAACATGTTTTGTAGGTCACTAGATTGTATCTAGAAAACAAGGAACCACCTATAACAATATAACCAGATTAGTTTTTGAGAATCAGGAATATTCATTTTTGTTCTAATTGCTTTTAGGTTCTTATAAATCCCAACATCCTTTCAAAGGTCTTTCAAAGATAAAGAATCATCTACTTTATCTGGCTACATAGCATTTTTCAGTTTAGGAAATACTTCTGCAAATATTTCTCGTTTGATCCTTACGAGACAGTGAAATAAACATCTGTATTCTTGTCTTACGTGTAAAGAAATTGAAGCTGTAAAGGTAGTCACTTGCTGAAGGTAGCAAAGGTTTAGAACCTGGATCAAGCTTGGCACCTCAGACCCTGAACCCTGTGCTCTTTCTGCTAGCCCAGAGCTGTCCCTCAGTCTTAACCAAAAAAAAAACAAAAAACCTTTAAAATTACAATTAGCGTGCCTCGTACGAATTCTTGAAATAACTTAGAGGCCCTTAAGTGCTTTTATTAAAGTGAAATCATCCCATTAATAAAACAACAACAACAACTAAAACTTCAGGGAACCAACTTGGTGAGTTAAAAAGAACAAAGCCTTTGAATCAGACCAGACCGTTGAGAAAAGCGTGGCTCTGGCATTTAGTGACAGTGTGACCCTGCCTGGGATCCGAACATCTCTGGGTATCAGCTGCCTGATCTGAGAAATGCCTTCTAATTCCTCCCTCCATAAATTGTTGTGAAGAGTCAGTGAGACAAGCTTCGAGCTTTACCTGCCACACTGAGAGTCCCCAGAGCATGTTGGTGCCCTCCCCTTTCTCTGCTGTGAAATTGGTTTGTGAAAGCGAACGTACCCCCTCAGCTCTTCAGATCACCCCTCCCATTCCTGACACGTTGCCCCTCATTGTCCTCCAAGTTGTGCCGTCGTCATTTTTGTCCCGATGCTGCTGCCCATGTCTGTCCCCTCACCTAGGGACAAAATGTCCCTGCGCCTCTCTCTCTACCCATCCTCACTTCTCCAGCAAACCCTCCCCCAGGAACTCTCTGTCCCAGCTTCCATTTCCTTCTTGACTCCTCCCCACTCCTGTGCCCACCATTGCACACTTGCTTTCACTGAGCCACTGATGTAGAAAGTTCTCTCTCTTCTCCCAGGTCACATGCCCAAGGCACTTGGGTTGTTCTTGTGTGGAGAATCCCTGAGGGCGATGTCAGGTACCCAGCGAGAGCTCTGTGAACAAGACCTAGATTTGTAGAAGGTTCCTGAGTAGATTCAAAGCCACAGGTACAGGAATCCTGGGGTCTCAGCAGTCTCTCCTTGTTTCTGTGTCTGTAGAAAACCTGCAAGCTTGGTTCAGAGAGATCTCAAAACAGATCATGTCTTTAAATCACGATGATTCCACTGCTGCAGGCAGGAAAACGGTGCAGCTCATACAAGCTTTGGAGGAGGTAAAAAAACCCTTCTTAAAGGGGGGGGGGGGGGGAGGCGCTTGTATCATGAATCATAGTTTCCAACCCACCCAGCAATCTGGTGCCGGAAATACATCTGAGAGAATATTTCACCAGAAGACACAAAAGGCATACTCTGCTCATTGTAATATTATATCCAGTGTCCTAAAATTGGGAGAATAAGGAAATGATCAGCATGAAGAGAATGCCAACAAAAGTGATGACATTTCCACTTGCAGAAACATACAGTCTTGGAAAAATAATTATGAAAACAATATAGAAACCGGGGAAACTGTGGTAAGACAGGAAGAACTAAAACAAGACCACATTGTAGACACCATTTCTAGATTGGGGAAAAGTTTGGGGTGGGGGACTACAAAGGAGTACACAACCAATAACCATAGTTGTATAATGATCATATGCTTATAAGTGATGTTTTCTTTTCTAGAAAAAAATCGTTTTTTACCTACTCAAATATTATCTACTCAAATTCAAAAAAAGAATTATTATATTTTCCCACTCCTGAAATTTTAATTGTATGCTTAACTAGGTTTAAAATGAAAAATAAACAAAAGCATGAGAACAGTAACCATCAGCTATTTAAGACGTCATCCATACTTACTTGGAACCCTGTTCAACTGGCATAAGTATATATCTTTAGAGACAGAAGTTTAATACTTTATTTGGCATACTTTCTTACAGGCTTTTTTTTTTTTTTTTTGAGAGGTTTGTTAGTCATTGTTAATGGCAACACAAAACAGTTCTCCATTGTTAGTGCATCAGTTTCCCTAGCCGACAGTCCCCCACTTGTAATGTTCCTATTTTGCTTGTTTCCTGGATCTTTTACTTCGTAGTACAACTATAAACAACTTGGTAAATGTCAGAGGCTTTTTATCATTTGTGTCGTTTATGTCAGCAATGGCCCAGGCACCTTGAATTATATACATTACAACTTCAGGATGCTGGGGAGTCATTATTTTATTTTAAGGAATCCAACAAAAAGAACTTAATAATGTCCAAATGCCAACACCCTGGTTGTGATGTGACTTTTACTGTTTTTTAGCAAACCTGCAAATCTTCAGAATTAAGAGGATTTTCTAATACATGTTTATCGAGACTAAGATGAAAGATGGAAGTATCCACATCATTAAGTCACATACATACACAGTAAAAAGAGTAGGACATTTTCTAATTCTAGAAACCTGTGCATTACATTATGACTTACTTGGCTTATACATTTCTAAAATTATCATTTGAAAAAGAAATTTTGCCAAGAAATTCTTAGTGAGTAGTGTGCCTTTCTTGAAGTGTTTTCAGGGAAAAATGAACACCACCAACGCCATTTGGAATTTTCTAATTAAATGTATTTATGTGACACAGGTTCAAGAATTTCACCAGTTGGAATCAAATCTGCAAGTCTGTCAGTTTCTTGCCGATACTCGCAAGTTTCTTCACCAAATGATCCGAACCATTAACATTAAAGAGGAGGTCCTGATCACAATGCAGATCATTGGGGACCTTTCTTTTGCTTGGCAATTAATTGACAGGTAATGTGACCAGCCTAACATTTCCCCCTGATGAAGGCTACCATGGATTCTCCTTACCATTGATCTCTCTTAACAGATTCACATCCATCATGCAAGAAAGCATAAGGGTAAACCCATCCATGGTTACTAAACTCAGAGCTACATTCCTAAAGGTAAGCAAAAAACAGATCACATTCCCAATCACTAGGGAGGAAGTGGTCTTTGTTACTACCTCATGCATGAATTCAGTCCAAGGTTTTGTTCTTTTAGAGAATTAGGTAATTTAAGTCTCTTTAAAGACTAAAAATTGTTAGCAGTTTTCCCACAAGAGCACAGTTTCAAAAGATGCCATGCATATTTGAAGTTTCAGTTAACATAAGTTGGATGTCTTACAGAAAATAGTTTTTAAGTTAAAAAAATACATTTTTAAAGTTCTACCAAGGTACTAAAAATGTGGTACTAAAAAAATACATTTTTAAGGTTCTACCAAGGTCCTTTTTTCTCTAGATGTGAATTAAGTCCTTTTCCTTACTCATTTAAAAAATTCTTGTTGAGCATCTGCTACAAACCAAGGTTTCCCCTAAAGATAAGAATAGTGGTGAACAACACAAGGAGGGCCCTTGCTCTCGAGGTGACTTCAGATCGAGATAAATGAGCAAATAATTGACTCAATGTCTTCTGACAGAGTCACCTTATACACCAGTTCTTAGGTACACTTTCCTATTTAAACATCTCTGTAAATGGGGATGGTTTTCTAATTGACAGCACATCAAAGTTCAGTTGTCAGCGTTTTCTTTCTTTCTGAGTGGTACATAAAATAATGGCACACCGTACATGCTGTGACATCTTCGATTGGGTCAGTAAGTAGCTGACTTCTGTAGCACAGTAGCTCTCAAACTTGAAGGGCATCAGAATCACCTGGAAGGCCTGTCACAACACAGATGGCTGGGCTTCGCCCCCAGAGTTTCTAATTAAGTAAATCTGGGGTGGGGCTCAAGGAACAGCATCTGTAACAAGTCCCCAGTTGATGCTGATGCTGCTGGTCCGGGGACCACAGTTTGAGAACCACTGCCATGGTCAATGACTGTTGTGTTTAAAAAACTGTATCACTGTCATTTTGTCATTAATTTTATTAACTTATTAATTAATGTCATTAATAATTCATTATTTTTATTAATGGCAAATTAATATGGTCATTAATGACTTTGATGAAGTTCAGTGGTTGCTGCTTTCTCCTGGGTAGGACTCAAGGGCTTTATTATATGTTACTCTTTGTGGAAAGAGAGATTTCTAGGACTTTTTGAGATAGAGAAACAGATATACCTACTTTTCTTTCAGCTTGCCTCTGCCCTTGATCTTCCCCTTCTTCGAATTAATCAAGCAAATAGTCCTGATCTTCTCAGTGTGTCTCAATACTACTCTGGTGAATTGGTCTCCTATGTGAGAAAGGTAAGAAATGCATCAAGGGGATACTTATTTTATTGGCAAACTAGCTGCTATTTAAAGACAAAAGGACTCTTGGGGCCCTAGAAAAAGTATACCCATGTTTCCTTCCTGTATTCTTAACTTGACTGCAGAAATTTACAATATCTGAACATAAACCTATTCTTATTGGTACTATGGATATGGACGTGTGTTTTACTTCCAAAGAATTTTTACACCTGTTTTTGTTGTTGTTTTTTTTTAAATGCTGGTAGTATTAATCCCCATTTTGTAGGTATAGAAACTGATATAGAGATTATATTGGTTTCTACGAAGTCACAGAGCTAGCTGGGAAGAGAACCTGGTCTAGATCCAGCATATCCTACTTAGAACTTAAAGGTTTCAGAGGAATTTTGGTCCTTGTTTCAATGACTTATGATACAGCATGGAGCCCAACAGACCCGGGTTCAGAATTTACCTGTGTTACATACTGAGTGCTCTATAGCCATGTTACTAACACCTCTGATCCTCAGTCTTTGAAGAGTTTGTAATGTGGAAAAGATACATCTTTTTCCTCCATGTATATGAGGACTAGCTTTATATCCTGTGAGCAGTTGATATTTGAAGGAACGTAGCCATGTGCCTGAGAGCAGATGTTAAAATAGCTCTAAGTCCCTTACCATCCCTTCCTGTAGAAAAGTGGCTCCTTGTACACATTGGTACTGTCTTCCTGCCATCCTAGCATTTATCGGCTGCAAAATAAAAGATGTCAACTGTTTTTCCTTTCCTCTTTCACTAAAGGTTTTGCAGATCATTCCAGAAAGCATGTTTACTTCTCTCCTAAAGATCATAAAGCTTCAGACCCACGATATCATTGAAGTGCCGACCCGCCTGGACAAAGACAAGCTGAGGGACTATGCTCAGCTTGGCCCACGATATGAGGTGGCGTGTCCCTCTGACTTCTGCCTTTTGATATTTAAATCCCAAACCATGACGTGTCCCAGGTCCATGTCGCCTGTCATATCCCTAGGACCACCAGACCAATTCTGATTTCTTTTTTCCTACTCAGTGATAACTACTTGTGCCAAGTTAGTGCATCCTTACCTGTATCTGTTACCTGGTCCCGGAGTTATTTAAAGCCTCACCAGCCTGAGTGTCCTCAGAAGAAGTGGAGCTCAACTGGTCACTTTTCTCCGGAACAGTCCTGGCGAATCAGCCCTTCTTTCTGGGGTGTAGTTTGCCAAGACTTTTCACATTCAGGTTCCCGCTTTGTACATCAGATCAGTGGCTCAAAGTTATCTGGGTTCCATTAACCAATTCCTCCAGCCAGACTTTTACACTTGATCTTAGCCAAAAGGCTGAGAAGCGATCCTCCAGCCAGACTTTTAAGCCCACTCAGTAGTCAAGCAGCCTCAGGGTTGTTTGTTCTTCCCAAATACCTCTGCTTTTCCTTCCCCCTGAACTCAAGAGATGAGAGTGAAATCAGGTGGAAACTGACAATAGGAATTCGTTGCCATCACATTACATCCCAGTGTCAGTTTTATATCCTTTCTGACACAACTCCAGAAATTACATCAGGAATTTGGATTGTCAAGCTTTGAATTTATGTATTTATTCACACTCAAAAATATAGCATTGGTCTACCTTATCAATGTTCCCTTGTGTTGCTTGGGGGAAAAAAGTAGAAGGCAGGAAAGGGGAGATTACCTTGTTATAGTCTTGATGAGCCTTTTCTACGTGGAAAGGACCATCCATCTCATGGAATCCTGTCTTCCTTTTATGCATAGGAAACTGAGGCCCAAAGAAGGGGAGGTGATCTGTCAGCATTTAAAGAACGACTTCATGTCTGCTGACCCTTCCCAGCATGGCTAACAGTGGTCTCTCAGTTCCATCATGGCGCCTCATTTCTGACCAGGGCACATCATTCCTGCGGTCTTGGTTCATTCCTGGACTATGAGCCAATTAATTTCACTTCCTGTAGAAATTATGGGTCTTTCATCTGTAGTACTTCATTAACTTCTTTTTCTTTGTTAAAGGTTGCCAAGCTCACTCATGCTATTTCCATTTTTACTGAAGGCATCTTAATGATGAAGACAACTTTGGTTGGCATCATCAAGGTAATAGCTTTCATGCTGGTCCACGTGACCTCATAGACTCTTTACTTGGATTACTGTGGTGGTTCTCTCATGGGGAACAGGGAATGACATGGTCCTCTTGTGTCCCTTGCTGTTTCACATTCAGCTCTTGATCTTCATGGTATTCATTTACTGATGGAGGAAGAGAGAGCATTATAATCCTCATTTTTCATCCATACCCAGGAGTTACTTAAATCTAAGAAAAATCTATTTTATTGTTTTTGTAATAACAAAACGAAATGGTTCGATTCCCTTGACCAAACAACTGGCTCACTCTCTCCCATCCTTCTTTCCTTTTAGTATTTTTATACTGCATCGCTGGTGTAGAGAGCTGAGATAATCCTACCCCATTGTCATTGTCTGGCCATTGTCATCAGACATGCACGAAAGCTCCTCTCTTCATCTTTTCTTTCTCATCTGGATGCCCACGGTCATTCCCATGCCCAGTAGCACCCACTCTGTATGTTTGATTTCTGTCCCCAAGGAGGCGAGTATCTGCATTTTAAGCATGTGTTACTTTATGTGCATATGTGTTTGATTTCTCTACATCCTGTTGTGCCCTAAGGCCCATTCCTTTTCCAGCTCTCTCATTAGTTATTGCTTTTGGAATTTACTTCTTTCGCCATGAGTTGGGCAGCTGGTTACTTCTTACTGCTGCACAGAATTTTACATTCCACTTAACCATTCCCTGAGGCACAGACACCCATATGGTCTGTTTTCACCCCAACACTCCCATTAGCACAACGCTCCCATTATCTGAACATGTCTCTACTGTACACCATGCAAGAATTTCTCCAAAATCTGCATCCCCAGGAGTAGGTCACGGAGCTTTTTTTTCTTTTTTTAAAGATTTTATTTATCTATTTGACAGAGATCACAAGTAGGCAGAGAAGCAGGCAGAGAAAGAGGGGGAAGTAGGTTCCCTGCTGAGCAGGGATCCCGATGTGGGGCTCGATCCCAAGACCCTGGGATCATGACCTGAGCTGAAGGCAGAGGCTTTAACCCACTGAGCCACCCAGGCGCCCCAGGGTCACTGAGCTTTAAGGTGTGTTTATACTTAATTTCTCTCAATACCACCAGATTGCCTTCTGAAAGGACCGTTTCATGAAATGTCTGCCCACAAAAATTAACCAGTAGCTCTTAGTATCCACATTCTAAGTTTTGCTCTCCCAAGGAGTATAAAGTGTTATCTCAATGCTGTTCTCATTTGTAATCCTATGATGAGTAGTGATGTGCCCATGCACAGGGTTCACGGTGCTTTTATTTCTTTTTCATTTATCTGGTATCAGTAGACTCTACATGTTTCTGATTTTAAAAAAAATATGTATCTACTGAATTGCCAGATCAACATTTGTGTTACTGAAATCCAAGAAAATATAGGAAATGAACCTAAATAAAAATGGAACTTTAGTGTGTGGGTTTCTGCAAGGATGTTGAAATACTATTGTGCCCCTAGAATTTTTTTTTAAAGCATAGTGGTTTGGTTTTTGTTTTTTTTTTTTAAGATTTTATTTCTTTATTTGAGGGAGAGAGAGAGCAAGCATGCATAGGGAGCGGGAAAAGGGAGAAGCAGTCTCCCCACTGAGCAGGGAGCCTGAGGCAGAGCTCGATCTCAGGAACCTGGGATCATGGCCCAAGCCAAAGGCAGACACTTAACCGACTGAGCCACTCCCCCATTGTGCCCCTAGAATATTAATAGAATCCACTGAACATGCTTTAGACCTGATGCCAGTTTAATTCAGTTGATACGCAGAGAGTACGCTGCAGGTTATCACATGTGGATAACCTGCATGCATACTCTCTGCGTATCAACTGAATTACTAATCCGTAAGGTGGTAAGAAGTCCTCGGACCAGATTAAGTGTCTTACATGCAAAATGACCAGTATAGGAAGGATGTAATAAAACCTAATAATTAGCAAAATTATCAAAGGAAAACCTCCTTAAGAAAATTGCAGATCTTTTGCCACAGTCTTTCAGATGAGAACAGAGGGACTATCATCTTGACCACACTCAACCCAGCAGACTGTCTCTGCCAGTCTAACCACTCAGGGCTTTCTGTAAGGGATCCTGTGGGCCCCCCACTAGTCTTTAGCCCTCAAACGTTAAGCATCTGTTTCAGACACTTATAAAGGGTATAAGTTGGAGCACCTGGCTGGCATAGTCCATAGAGCATGCAGCTCTTGAACTAAGGGCTGTGAGTTCAAGCCCTTCATTGGACATGGAGCCTACTTTAAAAAAAAAAAAAAAAAAAGTACAAGTTGACTTTAATGCATAGGACTTAAAACAAGTAAGATGTACACAGAGATGTATGTATAAATGTGCATTGTTAGAGATGGCCAAAAAAAATTATTTCAAAAAGAATAGAGGGGTGCCTGGGTGGCTCAATCTGTTAAGTGGGCATGGAGCCTACTTAAAAAAGAATAATTTTTAAAAAGAGGGGGATGGGGTCTACCTTCAGCTCAGATCATAATCTTGGGATCCTGGGATCAAGCCCCAAGTCAGGCTCTCTGCTCAACAGGGAGTCTCCTGCTCCCTCTGCCCCTATCCCAGCTCATGCTTTCTCTCTCTTTCTCTCTCTCTCTCTCTCAAGTAAAATCTTTAAAAATAATAATAAATAAAAATAATAAAGAAGTAAAAATTTAAAAAGAAATCATCTAGACATTTATCACTAGAGAATGGCTGAATACATCATGGTGCATTTCCAGTATAAATTGTTCTGCTGCCATTCAAAAAGCATTTGCACTCAGGAGATTTCTAAAACTCTAAAACTTGAAGTAGGAGAAGCAAGTTATGGAACAGAGTGTGTGTGTGTGTGTGTATGTGTGTGTGTGTACATATTATGGTCCCATTTAGATTTTTAAAATATGTATTAAGGACAATATGTAGAGAAATTAGTAGAGAAAAGTCTGGAAGATCCTCATGAAAACTTAATTAACTGTTGTTAACTTCAGAGGCAGTGATAGAAATGTGAAGAAAAGGGCTGTGGGAAGGGGGATTTCTCTAAGCAGTGAATATGCCATAGACTGGTGAAAGTCTTAGGAAGAATTGGAAGGACCATTTAAGATCTTTAAATTCATGAAAACATTTAACTCTTTCTCACCAAGTCTGTTCTTACAAGGAGTATTTCTTTGGAAACTTCATTTTACTTATTTGATTTTTTTCCCCTCACTGACTATATCTAGTTATAATCTGTTATTGTAAAATAGGGCACAGATACACTGAGAGCTGTAAAAACACTTATGTAGGTTCATAGATTATTACCACCACCACCCAAGTCAAGAAATATCATTTCCCAGCTCCTACCCCAGAATCTTCCTCACATGCCCTGACCTAATCTCTGTCTCTCCATTTAGAGTTTTATTGTCCAAAAGTAAATCTCTGGACACTGCATTTTAAAAAATATGTTAGGGGCGCCTAGGTGGCTCAGTCAGTTAAACATTCGACTCTGATTTCAGCTCAGGTCCTGATCGTAGGTGGTGGGATTGAGCTCCGTGTCAGGCTCCACATTCAGCAGGGAGTCTGCTTGAGGGTTCACTCCCTCTGCCCCTCCCCCACTTGTGTGCTTTCTCTAAAGTAAATAAATAAATCTTCTTAAAAAAATACATATATGGGACGCCTGGGTGGCTCAGTTGGTTGGACGACTGCCTTCGGCTCAGGTCATGATCCCGGAGACCCGGGATCGAGTCCCGCATCAGGCTCCCAGCTCCACGGGGAGTCTGCTTCTCCCTCTGACCTTCTCCTCGCTCATGCTCTCTCACTGCCTCTCTCTCAAATAAAGAAATAAAATCTTTAAAAAAAAAAAAAAATA